>OU895878.1:0-27928 GCA_917627325.4 Chironomus riparius
ATCAATAAAACATGACAAAAAATTTATATAACATGATTTCAAAGATACAGTGAATTTATGAAGCAACCTAGTCCAAAAGTAGCTTCTTTTTAACATTTTCGACTGCAAATCTGCCAGGACTTCACAGAAATTGCTCAAACTTACAAAGCAATTTGGCTGAATCAATAAAACATGACAAAAAATTTATATAACATTATTTCAAAGATACAGTGAATTTATGAAGCAACCTAGTGCAAAAGTAGCTTCTTTTTAACATTTTCGACTGCAAATCTGCCAGGACTTCACAGAAATTGCTTAAATTGACAAAGCAATTTGTGCAAATGATTTTAAATCAATAAAACATGACAAAAAATTTATATAACATTATTTCAAAGATACAGTGAATTTATGAAGCAACCTAGTGCAAAAGTAGCTTCTTTTTAACATTTTCGACTGCAAATCTGCCAGGACTTCACAGAAATTGCTTAAATTGACAAAGCAATTTGTGCAAATGATTTTAAATCAATAAAACATGACAAAAAATTTATATAACATTATTTCAAAGATACAGTGAATTTATGAAGCAACCTAGTGCAAAAGTAGCTTCTTTTTAACATTTTCGACTGCAAATCTGCCAGGACTTCACAGAAATTGCTTAAATTGACAAAGCAATTTGTGCAAATGATTTTAAATCAATAAAACATGACAAAAAATTTATATAACATTATTTCAAAGATACAGTGAATTTATGAAGCAACCTAGTGCAAAAGTAGCTTCTTTTTAACATTTTCGACTGCAAATCTGCCAGGACTTCACAGAAATTGCTTAAATTGACAAAGCAATTTGTGCAAATGATTTTAAATCAATAAAACATGACAAAAAATTTTTATAACATTATTTCAAAGATACAGTGAATTTATGAAGCAACCTAGTGCAAAATAGCTTCTTTTTAACATTTTCGACTGCAAATCTGCCAGAACTTTACAGAAATTGCTCAAACTGACAAAGCAATTCGTGCAAATGATCTTAAATCAATAAAACGTGACAAAAAATTTATATAACATTATTTCAAAGATACAGTGAATTTATGAAGCAACCTAGTGCAAAAGTAGCTTCTTTTTAACATTTTCGACTGCAAATCTGCCAGGACTTCACAGAAATTGCTTAAATTGACAAAGCAATTTGTGCAAATGATTTTAAATCAATAAAACATGACAAAAAATTTATATAACATGATTTCAAAGATACAGTGAATTTATGAAGCAACCTAGTCCAAAAGTAGCTTCTTTTTAACATTTTCGACTGCAAATCTGCCAGGACTTCACAGAAATTGCTTAAATTGACAAAGCAATTTGTGCAAATGATTTTAAATCAATAAAACATGACAAAAAATTTATATAACATGATTTCAAAGATACAGTGAATTTATGAAGCAACCTAGTCCAAAAGTAGCTTCTTTTTAACATTTTCGACTGCAAATCTGCCAGAACTTCACAGAAATTGCTTAAATTGACAAAGCAATTTGTGCAAATGATTTTAAATCAATAAAACATGACAAAAAATTTTTATAACATTATATCAAAGATACAGTGAATTTATGAAGCAACCTAGTGCAAAAGTAGCTTCTTTTTAACATTTTCGACTGCAAATCTGCCAGGACTTCACAGAAATTGCTTAAATTGACAAAGCAATTTGTGCAAATGATTTTAAATCAATAAAACATGACAAAAAATTTTTATAACATTATTTCAAAGATACAGTGAATTTATGAAGCAACCTAGTGCAAAAGTAGCTTCTTTTTAACATTTTCGACTGCAAATCTGCCAGGACTTCACAGAAATTGCTTAAATTGACAAAGCAATTTGTGCAAATGATTTTAAATCAATAAAACATGACAAAAAATTTATATAACATGATTTCAAAGATACAGTGAATTTATGAAGCAACCTAGTCCAAAAGTAGCTTCTTTTTAACATTTTCGACTGCAAATCTGCCAGGACTTCACAGAAATTGCTCAAACTTACAAAGCAATTTGGCTGAATCAATAAAACATGACAAAAAATTTATATAACATTATTTCAAAGATACAGTGAATTTATGAAGCAACCTAGTGCAAAAGTAGCTTCTTTTTAACATTTTCGACTGCAAATCTGCCAGGACTTCACAGAAATTGCTTAAATTGACAAAGCAATTTGTGCAAATGATTTTAAATCAATAAAACATGACAAAAAATTTTTATAACATTATTTCAAAGATACAGTGAATTTATGAAGCAACCTAGTGCAAAAGTAGCTTCTTTTTAACATTTTCGACTGCAAATCTGCCAGGACTTCACAGAAATTGCTTAAATTGACAAAGCAATTTGTGCAAATGATTTTAAATCAATAAAACATGACAAAAAATTTATATAACATGATTTCAAAGATACAGTGAATTTATGAAGCAACCTAGTCCAAAAGTAGCTTCTTTTTAACATTTTCGACTGCAAATCTGCCAGGACTTCACAGAAATTGCTCAAACTTACAAAGCAATTTGGGTGAATCAATAAAACATGACAAAAAATTTATATAACATTATTTCAAAGATACAGTGAATTTATGAAGCAACCTAGTGCAAAAGTAGCTTCTTTTTAACATTTTCGACTGCAAATCTGCCAGAACTTTACAGAAATTGCTCAAACTGACAAAGCAATTCGTGCAAATGATCTTAAATCAATAAAACGTGACAAAAAATTTATATAACATTATTTCAAAGATACGGTGAATTTATGAAGCAACCTAGTGCAAAAGTAGCTTCTTTTTAACATTTTCGACTGCAAATCTGCCAGGACTTCACAGAAATTGCTTAAATTGACAAAGCAATTTGTGCAAATGATTTTAAATCAATAAAACATGACAAAAAATTTTTATAACATTATTTCAAAGATACAGTGAATTTATGAAGCAACCTAGTGCAAAAGTAGCTTCTTTTTAACATTTTCGACTGCAAATCTGCCAGGACTTCACAGAAATTGCTTAAATTGACAAAGCAATTTGTGCAAATGATTTTAAATCAATAAAACATGACAAAAAATTTATATAACATGATTTCAAAGATACAGTGAATTTATGAAGCAAAATAGTCCAAAAGTAGCTTCTTTTTAACATTTTCGACTGCAAATCTGCCTGGACTTCACAGAAATTGCTCAAACTTACAAAGCAATTTGGCTGAATCAATAAAACATGACAAAAAATTTATATAACATTATTTCAAAGATACAGTGAATTTATGAAGCAACCTAGTGCAAAAGTAGCTTCTTTTTAACATTTTCGACTGCAAATCTGCCAGAACTTTGCAGAAATTGCTCAAACTGACAAAGCAATTCGTGCAAATGATCTTAAATCAATAAAACGTGACAAAAAATTTATATAACATTATTTCAAAGATACAGTGAATTTATGAAGCAACCTAGTGCAAAAGTAGCTTCTTTTTAACATTTTCGACTGCAAATCTGCCAGGACTTCACAGAAATTGCTTAAATTGACAAAGCAATTTGTGCAAATGATTTTAAATCAATAAAACATGACAAAAAATTTTTATAACATTATTTCAAAGATACAGTGAATTTATGAAGCAACCTAGTGCAAAAGTAGCTTCTTTTTAACATTTTCGACTGCAAATCTGCCAGGACTTCACAGAAATTGCTTAAATTGACAAAGCAATTTGTGCAAATGATTTTAAATCAATAAAACATGACAAAAAATTTTTATAACATTATTTCAAAGATACAGTGAATTTATGAAGCAACCTAGTGCAAAAGTAGCTTCTTTTTAACATTTTCGACTGCAAATCTGCCAGGACTTCACAGAAATTGCTTAAATTGACAAAACAATTTGTGCAAATGATTTTAAATCAATAAAACATGACAAAAAATTTTTATAACATTATTTCAAAGATACAGTGAATTTATGAAGCAACCTAGTGCAAAAGTAGCTTCTTTTTAACATTTTCGACTGCAAATCTGCCAGAACTTTACAGAAATTGCTCAAACTGACAAAGCAATTCGTGCAAATGATCTTAAATCAATAAAACGTGACAAAAAATTTATATAACATTATTTCAAAGATACAGTGAATTTATGAAGCAACCTAGTCCAAAAGTAGCTTCTTTTTAACATTTTCGACTGCAAATCTGCCAGGACTTCACAGAAATTGCTCAAACTTACAAAGCAATTTGGGTGAATCAATAAAACATGACAAAAAATTTTTATAACATTATTTCAAAGATACAGTGAATTTATGAAGCAACCTAGTGCAAAAGTAGCTTCTTTTTAACATTTTCGACTGCAAATCTGCCAGGACTTCACAGAAATTGCTCAAACTAACAAAGCAATTTGGGTGAATCAATAAAACATGACAAAAAATTTATATAACATTATTTCAAAGATACAGTGAATTTATGAAGCAACCTAGTGCAAAAGTAGCTTCTTTTTAACATTTTCGACTGCAAATCTGCCAGAACTTTACAGAAATTGCTCAAACTGACAAAGCAATTCGTGCAAATGATCTTAAATCAATAAAACGTGACAAAAAATTTATATAACATTATTTCAAAGATACAGTGAATTTATGAAGCAACCTAGTGCAAAAGTAGCTAGCTTTTTTAACATTTTCGACTGCAAATCTGCCAGGACTTCACAGAAATTGCTTAAATTGACAAAGCAATTTGTGCAAATGATTTTAAATCAATAAAACATGACAAAAAATTTATATAACATGATTTCAAAGATACAGTGAATTTATGAAGCAACCTAGTGCAAAAGTAGCTTCTTTTAACATTTTCGACTGCAAATCTGCCATGAACTTCACAGAAATTGCTCAAACTTACAAAGCAATTTGGGTGAATCAATAAAACATGACAAAAAATTTATATAACATTATTTCAAAGATACAGTGAATTTATGAAGCAACCTAGTGCAAAAGTAGGCTTCTTTTTAACATTTTCGACTGCAAATCTGCCAGGACTTCACAGAAATTGCTCAAACTTACAAAGCAATTTGGGTGAATCAATAAAACATGACAAAAAATTTATATAACATTATTTCAAAGATACAGTGAATTTATGAAGCAACCTAGTGCAAAAGTAGCTTCTTTTTAACATTTTCGACTGCAAATCTGCCAGGACTTCACAGAAATTGCTTAAATTGACAAAGCAATTTGTGCAAATGATTTTAAATCAATAAAAACATGACAAAAAATTTATATAACATTATTTCAAAGATACAGTGAATTTATGAAGCAACCTGGTGCAAAAGTAGCTTCTTTTTGAATTCTTTCGACTGCAAATCTGCCAGAACTTTACAGAAATTGCTCAAACTGACAAAGCATTTGTGCAAATGATTTTAAATCAATACACACGTGACAAAACAATTTTATAACATTATTTCAGAGATACAGTGAATTTATGAAGCAACCTGGTGCAAAAGTAGCTTCTTTTTAACATTTTCGACTGCAAATCTGCCAGAACTTTACAGAAATTGCTCAACTGACAAAGCAATTTGGGTGAATCAATTAAACATGACAAAAATTTAATAACATTATTTCCAAAGATACAGTGAATTTATGAAGCAACCTAGTGCAAAAGTAGCTTCTTTTTGACATTTTCGACTGCAAATCTGCCAGAACTTTACAGAAATTGCTCAAACTGACAAAGCAATTTGGGGTGAATCAATAAAACATGACAAAAAATTTATATAACATTATTTCAAAGATACAGTGAATTTATGAAGCAACCTAGTGCAAAAGTAGCTTCTTTTTAACATTTCCACTGCAAATCTGCCAGGACTTCACAGAAATTGCTCAAACTGACAAAGCAATTCGTGCCAAATGATTATAAATCAATAAAACGTGACCAAAAAATTTATATACATTATTTCAAAGATACAGTGAATTTATGAAGCAACCTAGTGCAAAAGTAGCTTCTTTTTAACATTTTCGACTGCAAATCTGCCAGGACTTCACAGAAATTGCTTAAATTGACAAAGCAATTTGTGCAAATGATTTTAAATCAATAAAACATGACAAAAAATTTATATAACATGATTTCAAAGATACAGTGAATTTATGAAGCAACCTAGTCCAAAAGTAGCTTCTTTTTAACATTTTCGACTGCAAATCTGCCAGGACTTCACAGAAATTGCTTAAATTGAGAAAGCAATTTGTGCAAATGATTTTAAATCAATAAAACGTGACAAAAAATTTTTATAACATTATTTCAAAGATACAGTGAATTTATGAAGCAACCTAGTGCAAAATAGCTTCTTTTTAACATTTTCGACTGCAAATCTGCCAGAACTTTACAGAAATTGCTCAAACTGACAAAGCAATTCGTGCAAATGATCTTAAATCAATAAAACGTGACAAAAAATTTATATAACATTATTTCAAAGATACAGTGAATTTATGAAGCAACCTAGTGCAAAAGTAGCTTCTTTTTATTATTTTCGACTGCAAATCTGCCAGGACTTCACAGAAATTGCTTAAATTGACAAAGCAATTGTGCAAATGATTTTAAATCAATAAAACATGACAAAAAATTTTTATAACATTATTTCAAAGATACAGTGAATTTATGAAGCAACCTAGTGCAAAAGTAGCTTCTTTTTAACATTTTCGACTGCAAATCTGCCAGGACTTCACAGAAATTGCTTAAATTGACAAAGCAATTTGTGCAAATGATTTTAAATCAATAAAACATGACAAAAAATTTATATAACATGATTTCAAAGATACAGTGAATTTATGAAGCAAACTAGTCCAAAAGTAGCTTCTTTTTAACATTTTCGACTGCAAATCTGCCAGGACTTCACAGAAATTGCTCAAACTTACAAAGCAATTTGGCTGAATCAATAAAACATGACAAAAAATTTATATAACATTATTTCAAAGATACAGTGAATTTATGAAGCAACCTAGTGCAAAAGTATATATAATGTGTGAAGGGCCCAGCCTTTCAGCTGGAGGCACTGCGATTCAAATTAGAACAGAATCTATTGTACCACACCCTTTAGACCTACAGTTTATAGTGGGATCCGAACCACTTGCAAGCTCTGTACATTGCAAAGACACGAGTACGTCATAAGACCTGATGAACCCTGCAATGTACCTAGTCACAATCCGTGTGCGCAAGATGCCGTAAGGAAGTCATCCAGATGCTAGTATATCCTTGTATACCTAGCAAAGGAGGCATATTCTGTGCCAAAGACATCAATACTACACCCAACACACGAACCGAGCTTCGCAACTAGAACGGTGAAATAGAAAAAGAGCTTCGAAAATTAGACATGGCCTGGGACTGAACCCAGGACCTTTGGCACGTAAGGCCAACGCTCTACCATTTAGGTCACTGATGCCATTTCACCGATTGTGCAAAAGTAGCTTCTTTTTAACATTTTCGACTGCAAATCTGCCAGAACTTTACAGAAATTGCTCAAACTGACAAAGCAATTCGTGCAAATGATCTTAAATCAATAAAACGTGACAAAAAATTTATATAACATTATTTCAAAGATACAGTGAATTTATGAAGCAACCTAGTGCAAAAGTAGCTTCTTTTTAACATTTTCGACTGCAAATCTGCCAGGACTTCACAGAAATTGCTTAAATTGACAAAACATTTTGTGCAAATGATTTTAAATCAATAAAACATGACAAAAAATTTTTATAACATTATTTCAAAGATACAGTGAATTTATGAAGCAACCTAGTGCAAAAGTAGCTTCTTTTTAACATTTTCGACTGCAAATCTGCCAGAACTTCACAGAAATTGCTTAAATTGACAAAGCAATTTGTGCAATGATTTTAAATCAATAAAACATGACAAAAAATTTTTATAACATTATATCAAAGATACAGTGAATTTATGAAGCAACCTAGTGCAAAAGTAGCTTCTTTTTAACATTTTCGACTGCAAATCTGCCAGGACTTCACAGAAATTGCTTAAATTGACAAAGCAATTTGTGCAAATGATTTTAAATCAATAAAACATGACAAAAAATTTTTATAACATTATTTCAAAGATACAGTGAATTTATGAAGCAACCTAGTGCAAACGTAGCTTCTTTTTAACATTTTCGACTGCAAATCTGCCAGAACTTTACAGAAATTGCTCAAACTGACAAAGCAATTCGTGCAAATGATCTCAAATCAATAAAACGTGACAAAAAATTTATATAACATTATTTCAAAGATACAGTGAATTTATGAAGCAACCTAGTGCAAAAGTAGCTTCTTTTTAACATTTTCGACTGCAAATCTGCCAGGACTTCACAGAAATTGCTTAAATTGACAAAGCAATTTGTGCAAATGATTTGAAATCAATAAAACATGACAAAAAATTTATATAACATGATTTCAAAGATACAGTGAATTTATGAAGCAACCTAGTCCAAAAGTAGCTTCTTTTTAACATTTTCGACTGCAAATCTGCCAAAACTTCACAGAAATTGCTCAAACTTACAAAGCAATTCGGGTGAATCAATAAAACATGACAAAAAATTTATATAACATTATTTCAAAGATACAGTGAATTTATGAAGCAACCTAGTCCAAAAGTAGCTTCTTTTTAACATTTTCGACTGCAAATCTGCCAGGACTTCACAGAAATTGCTCAAACTTACAAAGCAATTTGGGTGAATCAATAAAACATGACAAAAAATTTATATAACATTATTTCAAAGATACAGTGAATTTATGAAGCAACCTAGTGCAAAAGTAGCTTCTTTTTAACATTTTCGACTGCAAATCTGCCAGGACTTCACAGAAATTGCTCAAGCTTACAAAGCAATTTGGGTGAATCAATAAAACATGACAAAAAATTTATATAACATTATTTCAAAGATACAGTGAGTTTATGAAGCAACCTAGTGCAAACGTAGCTTCTTTTTAACATTTTCGACTGCAAATCTGCCAGAACTTTACAGAAATTGCTCAAACTGACAAAGCAATTCGTGCAAATGATCTTAAATCAATAAAACGTGACAAAAAATTTATATAACATTATTTCAAAGATACAGTGAATTTATGAAGCAACCTAGTCCAAAAGTAGCTTCTTTTTAACATTTTCGACTGCAAATCTGCCAGGACTTCACAGAAATTGCTCAAACTTACAAAGCAATTTGGGTGAATCAATAAAACATGACAAAAAATTTATATAACATTATTTCAAAGATACAGTGAATTTATGAAGCAACCTAGTGCAAAAGTAGCTTCTTTTTAACATTTTCGACTGCAAATCTGCCAGAACTTTACAGAAATTGCTCAAACTGACAAAGCAATTCGTGCAAATGATCTTAAATCAATAAAACGTGACAAAAAATTTATATAACATTATTTCAAAGATACAGTGAATTTATGAAGCAACCTAGTCCAAAAGTAGCTTCTTTTTAACATTTTCGACTGCAAATCTGCCAGGACTTCACAGAAATTGCTCAAACTTACAAAGCAATTTGGGTGAATCAATAAAACATGACAAAAAATTTATATAACATTATTTCAAAGATACAGTGAATTTATGAAGCAACCTAGTGCAAAAGTAGCTTCTTTTTAACATTTTCGACTGCAAATCTGCCAGGACTTCACAGAAATTGCTTAAATTGACAAAGCAATTTGTGCAAATGATTTTAAATCAATAAAACATGACAAAAAATTTATATAACATTATTTCAAAGATACAGTGAATTTATGAAGCAACCTAGTGCAAAAGTAGCTTCTTTTTAACATTTTCGACTGCAAATCTGCCAGGACTTCACAGAAATTGCTCAAACTTACAAAGCAATTTGGGTGAATCAATAAAACATGACAAAAAATTTTTATAACATTATTTCAAAGATACAGTGAATTTATGAAGCAATTTAGTGCAAAAGTAGCTTCTTTTTAACATTTTCGACTGCAAATCTGCCAGAACTTTACAGAAATTGCTCAAACTGACAAAACAATTCGTGCAAATGATCTTAAATCAATAAAACGTGACAAAAAATTTATATAACATTATTTCAAAGATACAGTGAATTTATGAAGCAACCTAGTGCAAAAGTAGCTTCTTTTTAACATTTTCGACTGCAAATCTGCCAGGACTTCACAGAAATTGCTCAAACTTACAAAGCAATTTGGGTGAATCAATAAAACATGACAAAAAATTTTTATAACATTATTTCAAAGATACAGTGAATTTATGAAGCAATTTAGTGCAAAAGTAGCTTCTTTTTAACATTTTCGACTGCAAATCTGCCAGAACTTTACAGAAATTGCTCAAACTGACAAAACAATTCGTGCAAATGATCTTAAATCAATAAAACGTGACAAAAAATTTATATAACATTATTTCAAAGATACAGTGAATTTATGAAGCAACCTAGTGCAAAAGTAGCTTCTTTTTAACATTTTCGACTGCAAATCTGCCAGGACTTCACAGAAATTGCTTAAATTGACAAAGCAATTTGTGCAAATGATTTTAAATCAATAAAACATGACAAAAAATTTATATAACATTATTTCAAAGATACAGTGAATTTATGAAGCAACCTAGTGCAAAAGTAGCTTCTTTTTAACATTTTCGACTGCAAATCTGCCAGGACTTCACAGAAATTGCTTAAATTGACAAAGCAATTTGTGCAAATGATTTTAAATCAATAAAACATGACAAAAAATTTTTATAACATTATTTCAAAGATACAGTGAATTTATGAAGCAACCTGGTGCAAAAGTAGCTTCTTTTTAACATTTTCGACTGCAAATCTGCCAGAACTTTACAGAAATTGCTCAAACTTACAAAGCAATTTGGGTGAATCAATAAAACATGACAAAAAATTTTTATAACATTATTTCAAAGATACAGTGAATTTATGAAGCAACCTGGTGCAAAAGTAGCTTCTTTTTAACATTTTCGACTGCAAATCTGCCAGAACTTTACAGAAATTGCTCAAACTTACAAAGCAATTTGGGTGAATCAATAAAACATGACAAAAAATTTTTATAACATTATTTCAAAGATACAGTGAATTTATGAAGCAACCTAGTGCAAAAGTAGCTTCTTTTTAACATTTTCGACTGCAAATCTGCCAGAACTTTACAGAAATTGCTCAAACTGACAAAGCAATTTGGGTGAATCAATAAAACATGACAAAAAATTTATATAACATTATTTCAAAGATACAGTGAATTTATGAAGCAACCTAGTGCAAAAGTAGCTTCTTTTTAACATTTTCGACTGCAAATCTGCCAGAACTTTACAGAAATTGCTCAAACTGACAAAACAATTCGTGCAAATGATCTTAAATCAATAAAACGTGACAAAAAATTTATATAACATTATTTCAAAGATACAGTGAATTTATGAAGCAACCTAGTGCAAAAGTAGCTTCTTTTTAACATTTTCGACTGCAAATCTGCCAGAACTTTACAGAAATTGCTCAAACTGACAAAACAATTCGTGCAAACCCGAGCGGCACAAAGGCTCCATTTGCCTTCCATATGGAAGCTATACGGAGCCTCCATGTTCCACCCTCCATTTGAAAATCTTCCGAAAACCTTACTATCTTGGAACCTTGACGGAGCCAAAGCTCCGAAAATCTTCCGTGGGACGTGCATTTATTAACACCAAATGGAAGTCATTTGAGAGGTTTTGATGGAGGATGGAGGATCCATTTGTGGTAGTCAAACGGAGGTTTAATGGAAGTATTTTTCAAAGGATTTTTGGTACGATTTTTCACGTGTTTTTCTATGTTTCGCAATTTTTATATCAAGATTTGTAGTTTAGCTGTATTAGTGGACTTAATTAAAGTACACTAACACTATTGAAAAATTTACAACTTAATTTAATTAAATCGCAACCACAGAAATTTCTAAGTCTCGATCACACGCGTGAGAAACATAAGAAATTTTTAAAAATTTTCATACAAATTAAACGACCCCATATAATAGTGATTTCTGCATGCGCTTGTGAAGTATGTAATTTCATACAAAATCACAAAAAATTATCCTTTTTTGCTTTTTTAAAGCTTGAAATGAAGCAATATGATTCAGTAAAGCTTTTCGACAATATTTCAATCCGTTACAGTAAGATCTGACCTTTGTCTTTTAAAAATTCAAAAGCACGAGTTTTTCGGTATTTGATTTAAGAAAAAGCGGAGTTCATATGGAATCCAAATGGAATCAATATGAAGGATGAAAAAATAACCCTCCATTTACTTTCCACATAGTAGAGGTGGCTTTCATATGGATTCCATATGGAGACCACCCTCCACCTTGTGCCGCTCGGGAAATGATCTTAAATCAATAAAACGTGACAAAAAATTTATATAACATTATTTCAAAGATACAGTGAATTTATGAAGCAACCTAGTGCAAAAGTAGCTTCTTTTTAACATTTTCGACTGCAAATCTGCCAGGACTTCACAGAAATTGCTTAAATTGACAAAGCAATTTGTGCAAATGATTTTAAATCAATAAAACATGACAAAAAATTTATATAACATTATTTCAAAGATACAGTGAATTTATGAAGCAACCTAGTGCAAAAGTAGCTTCTTTTTAACATTTTCGACTGCAAATCTGCCAGGACTTCACAGAAATTGCTTAAATTGACAAAGCAATTTGTGCAAATGATTTTAAATCAATAAAACATGACAAAAAATTTTTATAACATTATTTCAAAGATACAGTGAATTTATGAAGCAACCTGGTGCAAAAGTAGTTTCTTTTTAACATTTTCGACTGCAAATCTGCCAGAACTTTACAGAAATTGCTCAAACTGACAAAGCAATTTGGGTGAATCAATAAAACATGACAAAAAATTTATATAACATTATTTCAAAGATACAGTGAATTTATGAAGCAACCTAGTGCAAAAGTAGCTTCTTTTTAACATTTTCGACTGCAAATCTGCCAGAACTTCACAGAAATTGCTCAAACTGACAAAGCAATTTGGGTGAATCAATAAAACATGACAAAAAATTTATATAACATTATTTCAAAGATACAGTGAATTTATGAAGCAACCTAGTCCAAAAGTAGCTTCTTTTTAACATTTTCGACTGCAAATCTGCCATGACTTCACAGAAATTGCTCAAACTTACAAAGCAATTTGGGTGAATCAATAAAACATGACAAAAAATTTATATAACATTATTTCAAAGATACAGTGAATTTATGAAGCAACCTAGTGCAAAAGTAGCTTCTTTTTAACATTTTCGACTGCAAATCTGCCAGGACTTCACAGAAATTGCTCAAACTTACAAAGCAATTTGGGTGAATCAATAAAACATGACAAAAAATTTATATAACATTATTTCAAAGATACAGTGAATTTATGAAGCAACCTAGTGCAAAAGTAGCTTCTTTTTAACATTTTCGACTGCAAATCTGCCAGAACTTTACAGAAATTGCTCAAACTGACAAAGCAATTTGGGTGAATCAATAAAACATGACAAAAAATTTATATAACATTATTTCAAAGATACAGTGAATTTATGAAGCAACCTAGTGCAAAAGTAGCTTCTTTTTAACATTTTCGACTACAAATCTGCCAGGACTTCACAGAAATTGCTTAAATTGACAAAGCAATTTGTGCAAATGATTTTAAATCAATAAAACGTGACAAAAAATTTATATAACATTATTTCAAAGATACAGTGAATTTATGAAGCAACCTAGTGCAAAAGTAGCTTCTTTTTAACATTTTCGACTGCAAATCTGCCAGGACTTCACAGAAATTGCTCAAACTTACAAAGCAATTTGGGTGAATCAATAAAACATGACAAAAAATTTATATAACATTATTTCAAAGATACAGTGAATTTATGAAGCAACCTAGTGCAAAAGTAGCTTCTTTTTAACATTTTCGACTGCAAATCTGCCAGGACTTCACAGAAATTGCTCAAACTTACAAAGCAATTTGGGTGAATCAATAAAACATGACAAAAAATTTATATAACATTATTTCAAAGATACAGTGAATTTATGAAGCAACCTAGTGCAAAAGTAGCTTCTTTTTAACATTTTCGACTGCAAATCTGCCAGAACTTTACAGAAATTGCTCAAACTGACAAAGCAATTTGGGTGAATCAATAAAACATGACAAAAAATTTATATAACATTATTTCAAAGATACAGTGAATTTATGAAGCAACCTAGTGCAAAAGTAGCTTCTTTTTAACATTTTCGACTACAAATCTGCCAGGACTTCACAGAAATTGCTTAAATTGACAAAGCAATTTGTGCAAATGATTTTAAATCAATAAAACGTGACAAAAAATTTATATAACATTATTTCAAAGATACAGTGAATTTATGAAGCAACCTAGTGCAAAAGTAGCTTCTTTTTAACATTTTCGACTGCAAATCTGCCAGGACTTCACAGAAATTGCTTAAATTGACAAAGCAATTTGTGCAAATGATTTTAAATCAATAAAACATGACAAAAAATTTATATAACATTATTTCAAAGATACAGTGAATTTATGAAGCAACCTAGTGCAAAAGTAGCTTCTTTTTAACATTTTCGACTGCAAATCTGCCAGGACTTCACAGAAATTGCTCAAACTTACAAAGCAATTTGGGTGAATCAATAAAACATGACAAAAAATTTTTATAACATTATTTCAAAGATACAGTGAATTTATGAAGCAACCTAGTGCAAAAGTAGCTTCTTTTTAACATTTTCGACTGCAAATCTGCCAGAACTTTACAGAAATTGCTCAAACTGACAAAACAATTCGTGCAAATGATCTTAAATCAATAAAACGTGACAAAAAATTTATATAACATTATTTCAAAGATACAGTGAATTTATGAAGCAACCTAGTGCAAAAGTAGCTTCTTTTTAACATTTTCGACTGCAAATCTGCCAGGACTTCACAGAAATTGCTTAAATTGACAAAGCAATTTGTGCAAATGATTTTAAATCAATAAAACATGACAAAAAATTTATATAACATTATTTCAAAGATACAGTGAATTTATGAAGCAACCTAGTGCAAAAGTAGCTTCTTTTTAACATTTTCGACTGCAAATCTGCCAGGACTTCACAGAAATTGCTTAAATTGACAAAGCAATTTGTGCAAATGATTTTAAATCAATAAAACATGACAAAAAATTTTTATAACATTATTTCAAAGATACAGTGAATTTATGAAGCAACCTGGTGCAAAAGTAGCTTCTTTTTAACATTTTCGACTGCAAATCTGCCAGAACTTTACAGAAATTGCTCAAACTTACAAAGCAATTTGGGTGAATCAATAAAACATGACAAAAAATTTTTATAACATTATTTCAAAGATACAGTGAATTTATGAAGCAACCTAGTGCAAAAGTAGCTTCTTTTTAACATTTTCGACTGCAAATCTGCCAGGACTTCACAGAAATTGCTTAAATTGACAAAGCAATTTGTACAAATGATTTTAAATCAATAAAACATGACAAAAAATTTATATAACATTATTTCAAAGATACAGTGAATTTATGAAGCAACCTAGTGCAAAAGTAGCTTCTTTTTAACATTTTCGACTGCAAATCTGCCAGGACTTCACAGAAATTGCTCAAACTTACAAAGCAATTTGGGTGAATCAATAAAACATGACAAAAAATTTTTATAACATTATTTCAAAGATACAGTGAATTTATGAAGCAACCTAGTGCAAAAGTAGCTTCTTTTTAACATTTTCGACTGCAAATCTGCCAGAACTTTACAGAAATTGCTCAAACTGACAAAGCAATTTGGGTGAATCAATAAAACATGACAAAAAATTTATATAACATTATTTCAAAGATACAGTGAATTTATGAAGCAACCTAGTGCAAAAGTAGCTTCTTTTTAACATTTTCGACTGCAAATCTGCCAGGACTTCACAGAAATTGCTCAAACTTACAAAGCAATTTGGGTGAATCAATAAAACATGACAAAAAATTTTTATAACATTATTTCAAAGATACAGTGAATTTATGAAGCAACCTAGTGCAAAAGTAGCTTCTTTTTAACATTTTCGACTGCAAATCTGCCAGAACTTTACAGAAATTGCTCAAACTGACAAAACAATTCGTGCAAATGATCTTAAATCAATAAAACGTGACAAAAAATTTATATAACATTATTTCAAAGATACAGTGAATTTATGAAGCAACCTAGTGCAAAAGTAGCTTCTTTTTAACATTTTCGACTGCAAATCTGCCAGAACTTTACAGAAATTGCTCAAACTGACAAAACAATTCGTGCAAATGATCTTAAATCAATAAAACGTGACAAAAAATTTATATAACATTATTTCAAAGATACAGTGAATTTATGAAGCAACCTAGTGCAAAAGTAGCTTCTTTTTAACATTTTCGACTGCAAATCTGCCAGGACTTCACAGAAATTGCTTAAATTGACAAAGCAATTTGTGCAAATGATTTTAAATCAATAAAACATGACAAAAAATTTATATAACATTATTTCAAAGATACAGTGAATTTATGAAGCAACCTAGTGCAAAAGTAGCTTCTTTTTAACATTTTCGACTGCAAATCTGCCAGGACTTCACAGAAATTGCTTAAATTGACAAAGCAATTTGTGCAAATGATTTTAAATCAATAAAACATGACAAAAAATTTTTATAACATTATTTCAAAGATACAGTGAATTTATGAAGCAACCTGGTGCAAAAGTAGTTTCTTTTTAACATTTTCGACTGCAAATCTGCCAGAACTTTACAGAAATTGCTCAAACTGACAAAGCAATTTGGGTGAATCAATAAAACATGACAAAAAATTTATATAACATTATTTCAAAGATACAGTGAATTTATGAAGCAACCTAGTGCAAAAGTAGCTTCTTTTTAACATTTTCGACTGCAAATCTGCCAGAACTTCACAGAAATTGCTCAAACTGACAAAGCAATTTGGGTGAATCAATAAAACATGACAAAAAATTTATATAACATTATTTCAAAGATACAGTGAATTTATGAAGCAACCTAGTCCAAAAGTAGCTTCTTTTTAACATTTTCGACTGCAAATCTGCCAGGACTTCACAGAAATTGCTCAAACTTACAAAGCAATTTGGGTGAATCAATAAAACATGACAAAAAATTTATATAACATTATTTCAAAGATACAGTGAATTTATGAAGCAACCTAGTCCAAAAGTAGCTTCTTTTTAACATTTTCGACTGCAAATCTGCCATGACTTCACAGAAATTGCTCAAACTTACAAAGCAATTTGGGTGAATCAATAAAACATGACAAAAAATTTATATAACATTATTTCAAAGATACAGTGAATTTATGAAGCAACCTAGTGCAAAAGTAGCTTCTTTTTAACATTTTCGACTGCAAATCTGCCAGGACTTCACAGAAATTGCTCAAACTTACAAAGCAATTTGGGTGAATCAATAAAACATGACAAAAAATTTATATAACATTATTTCAAAGATACAGTGAATTTATGAAGCAACCTAGTGCAAAAGTAGCTTCTTTTTAACATTTTCGACTGCAAATCTGCCATGACTTCACAGAAATTGCTCAAACTTACAAAGCAATTTGGGTGAATCAATAAAACATGACAAAAAATTTATATAACATTATTTCAAAGATACAGTGAATTTATGAAGCAACCTAGTGCAAAAGTAGCTTCTTTTTAACATTTTCGACTGCAAATCTGCCAGGACTTCACAGAAATTGCTCAAACTTACAAAGCAATTTGGGTGAATCAATAAAACATGACAAAAAATTTATATAACATTATTTCAAAGATACAGTGAATTTATGAAGCAACCTAGTGCAAAAGTAGCTTCTTTTTAACATTTTCGACTGCAAATCTGCCAGAACTTTACAGAAATTGCTCAAACTGACAAAGCAATTTGGGTGAATCAATAAAACATGACAAAAAATTTATATAACATTATTTCAAAGATACAGTGAATTTATGAAGCAACCCAGTGCAAAAGTAGCTTCTTTTTAACATTTTCGACTACAAATCTGCCAGGACTTCACAGAAATTGCTTAAATTGACAAAGCAATTTGTGCAAATGATTTTAAATCAATAAAACGTGACAAAAAATTTATATAACATTATTTCAAAGATACAGTGAATTTATGAAGCAACCTAGTGCAAAAGTAGCTTCTTTTTAACATTTTCGACTGCAAATCTGCCAGGACTTCACAGAAATTGCTTAAATTGACAAAGCAATTTGTGCAAATGATTTTAAATCAATAAAACATGACAAAAAATTTATATAACATTATTTCAAAGATACAGTGAATTTATGAAGCAACCTAGTGCAAAAGTAGCTTCTTTTTAACATTTTCGACTGCAAATCTGCCAGGACTTCACAGAAATTGCTTAAATTGACAAAGCAATTTGTGCAAATGATTTTAAATCAATAAAACGTGACAAAAAATTTTTATAACATTATTTCAAAGATACAGTGAATTTATGAAGCAACCTGGTGCAAAAGTAGCTTCTTTTTAACATTTTCGACTGCAAATCTGCCAGAACTTTACAGAAATTGCTCAAACTGACAAAGCAATTTGGGTGAATCAATAAAACATGACAAAAAATTTATATAACATTATTTCAAAGATACAGTGAATTTATGAAGCAACCTAGTGCAAAAGTAGCTTCTTTTTAACATTTTCGACTGCAAATCTGCCAGAACTTTACAGAAATTGCTCAAACTGACAAAGCAATTCGTGCAAATGATCTTAAATCAATAAAACGTGACAAAAAATTTATATAACATTATTTCAAAGATACAGTGAATTTATGAAGCAACCTAGTGCAAAAGTAGCTTCTTTTTATTATTTTCGACTGCAAATCTGCCAGGACTTCACAGAAATTGCTTAAATTGACAAAGCAATTTGTGCAAATGATTTTAAATCAATAAAACATGACAAAAAATTTTTATAACATTATTTCAAAGATACAGTGAATTTATGAAGCAACCTAGTGCAAAAGTAGCTTCTTTTTAACATTTTCGACTGCAAATCTGCCAGGACTTCACAGAAATTGCTTAAATTGACAAAGCAATTTGTGCAAATGATTTTAAATCAATAAAACATGACAAAAAATTTATATAACATGATTTCAAAGATACAGTGAATTTATGAAGCAAACTAGTCCAAAAGTAGCTTCTTTTTAACATTTTCGACTGCAAATCTGCCAGGACTTCACAGAAATTGCTCAAACTTACAAAGCAATTTGGCTGAATCAATAAAACATGACAAAAAATTTATATAACATTATTTCAAAGATACAGTGAATTTATGAAGCAACCTAGTGCAAAAGTATATATAATGTGTGAAGGGCCCAGCCTTTCAGCTGGAGGCACTGCGATTCAAATTAGAACAGAATCTATTGTACCACACCCTTTAGACCTACAGTTTATAGTGGGATCCGAACCACTTGCAAGCTCTGTACATTGCAAAGACACGAGTACGTCATAAGACCTGATGAACCCTGCAATGTACCTAGTCACAATCCGTGTGCGCAAGATGCCGTAAGGAAGTCATCCAGATGCTAGTATATCCTTGTATACCTAGCAAAGGAGGCATATTCTGTGCCAAAGACATCAATACTACACCCAACACACGAACCGAGCTTCGCAACTAGAACGGTGAAATGGAAAAAGAGCTTCGAAAATTAGACATGGCCTGGGACTGAACCCAGGACCTTTGGCACGTAAGGCCAACGCTCTACCATTTAGGTCACTGATGCCATTTCACCGATTGTGCAAAAGTAGCTTCTTTTTAACATTTTCGACTGCAAATCTGCCAGAACTTTACAGAAATTGCTCAAACTGACAAAGCAATTCGTGCAAATGATCTTAAATCAATAAAACGTGACAAAAAATTTATATAACATTATTTCAAAGATACAGTGAATTTATGAAGCAACCTAATGCAAAAGTAGCTTCTTTTTAACATTTTCGACTGCAAATCTGCCAGGACTTCACAGAAATTGCTCAAACTTACAAAGCAATTTGGGTGAATCAATAAAACATGACAAAAAATTTATATAACATTATTTCAAAGATACAGTGAATTTATGAAGCAACCTAGTGCAAAAGTAGCTTCTTTTTAACATTTTCGACTGCAAATCTGCCAGGACTTCACAGAAATTGCTTAAATTGACAAAGCAATTTGTGCAAATGATTTGAAATCAATAAAACATGACAAAAAATTTATATAACATGATTTCAAAGATACAGTGAATTTATGAAGCAACCTAGTCCAAAAGTAGCTTCTTTTTAACATTTTCGACTGCAAATCTGCCAGGACTTCACAGAAATTGCTCAAACTTACAAAGCAATTTGGGTGAATCAATAAAACATGACAAAAAATTTATATAACATTATTTCAAAGATACAGTGAATTTATGAAGCAACCTAGTGCAAAAGTAGCTTCTTTTTAACATTTTCGACTGCAAATCTGCCAGGACTTCACAGAAATTGCTCAAACTTACAAAGCAATTTGGGTGAATCAATAAAACATGACAAAAAATTTATATAACATTATTTCAAAGATACAGTGAATTTATGAAGCAACCTAGTGCAAAAGTAGCTTCTTTTTAACATTTTCGACTGCAAATCTGCCAGGACTTCACAGAAATTGCTCAAGCTTACAAAGCAATTTGGGTGAATCAATAAAACATGACAAAAAATTTATATAACATTATTTCAAAGATACAGTGAGTTTATGAAGCAACCTAGTGCAAACGTAGCTTCTTTTTAACATTTTCGACTGCAAATCTGCCAGAACTTTACAGAAATTGCTCAAACTGACAAAGCAATTCGTGCAAATGATCTTAAATCAATAAAACGTGACAAAAAATTTATATAACATTATTTCAAAGATACAGTGAATTTATGAAGCAACCTAGTCCAAAAGTAGCTTCTTTTTAACATTTTCGACTGCAAATCTGCCAGGACTTCACAGAAATTGCTCAAACTTACAAAGCAATTTGGGTGAATCAATAAAACATGACAAAAAATTTATATAACATTATTTCAAAGATACAGTGAATTTATGAAGCAACCTAGTGCAAAAGTAGCTTCTTTTTAACATTTTCGACTGCAAATCTGCCAGAACTTTACAGAAATTGCTCAAACTGACAAAGCAATTCGTGCAAATGATCTTAAATCAATAAAACGTGACAAAAAATTTATATAACATTATTTCAAAGATACAGTGAATTTATGAAGCAACCTAGTGCAAAAGTAGCTTCTTTTTAACATTTTCGACTGCAAATCTGCCAGGACTTCACAGAAATTGCTTAAATTGACAAAGCAATTTGTGCAAATGATTTTAAATCAATAAAACATGACAAAAAATTTATATAACATTATTTCAAAGATACAGTGAATTTATGAAGCAACCTAGTGCAAAAGTAGCTTCTTTTTAACATTTTCGACTGCAAATCTGCCAGAACTTTACAGAAATTGCTCAAACTGACAAAGCAATTTGGGTGAATCAATAAAACATGACAAAAAATTTATATAACATTATTTCAAAGATACAGTGAATTTATGAAGCAACCTAGTGCAAAAGTAGCTTCTTTTTAACATTTTCGACTGCAAATCTGCCAGAACTTTACAGAAATTGCTCAAACTGACAAAACAATTCGTGCAAATGATCTTAAATCAATAAAACGTGACAAAAAATTTATATAACATTATTTCAAAGATACAGTGAATTTATGAAGCAACCTAGTGCAAAAGTAGCTTCTTTTTAACATTTTCGACTGCAAATCTGCCAGGACTTCACAGAAATTGCTTAAATTGACAAAGCAATTTGTGCAAATGATTTTAAATCAATAAAACATGACAAAAAATTTATATAACATTATTTCAAAGATACAGTGAATTTATGAAGCAACCTAGTGCAAAAGTAGCTTCTTTTTAACATTTTCGACTGCAAATCTGCCAGGACTTCACAGAAATTGCTTAAATTGACAAAGCAATTTGTGCAAATGATTTTAAATCAATAAAACATGACAAAAAATTTTTATAACATTATTTCAAAGATACAGTGAATTTATGAAGCAACCTGGTGCAAAAGTAGCTTCTTTTTAACATTTTCGACTGCAAATCTGCCAGAACTTTACAGAAATTGCTCAAACTTACAAAGCAATTTGGGTGAATCAATAAAACATGACAAAAAATTTTTATAACATTATTTCAAAGATACAGTGAATTTATGAAGCAACCTAGTGCAAAAGTAGCTTCTTTTATAAACATTTTCGACTGCAAATCTGCCAGGACTTCACAGAAATTGCTTAAATTGACAAAGCAATTTGTGCAAATGATTTTAAATCAATAAAACATGACAAAAAATTTATATAACATTATTTCAAAGATACAGTGAATTTATGAAGCAACCTAGTGCAAAAGTAGCTTCTTTTTAACATTTTCGACTGCAAATCTGCCAGGACTTCACAGAAATTGCTCAAACTTACAAAGCAATTTGGGTGAATCAATAAAACATGACAAAAAATTTTTATAACATTATTTCAAAGATACAGTGAATTTATGAAGCAACCTAGTGCAAAAGTAGCTTCTTTTTAACATTTTCGACTGCAAATCTGCCAGAACTTTACAGAAATTGCTCAAACTGACAAAGCAATTTGGGTGAATCAATAAAACATGACAAAAAATTTATATAACATTATTTCAAAGATACAGTGAATTTATGAAGCAACCTAGTGCAAAAGTAGCTTCTTTTTAACATTTTCGACTGCAAATCTGCCAGAACTTTACAGAAATTGCTCAAACTGACAAAACAATTCGTGCAAATGATCTTAAATCAATAAAAAGTGACAAAAAATTTATATAACATTATTTCAAAGATACAGTGAATTTATGAAGCAACCTAGTGCAAAAGTAGCTTCTTTTTAACATTTTCGACTGCAAATCTGCCAGAACTTTACAGAAATTGCTCAAACTGACAAAACAATTCGTGCAAATGATCTTCAATCAATAAAACGTGACAAAAAATTTATATAACATTATTTCAAAGATACAGTGAATTTATGAAGCAACCTAGTGCAAAAGTAGCTTCTTTTTAACATTTTCGACTGCAAATCTGCCAGGACTTCACAGAAATTGCTTAAATTGACAAAGCAATTTGTGCAAATGATTTTAAATCAATAAAACATGACAAAAAATTTATATAACATTATTTCAAAGATACAGTGAATTTATGAAGCAACCTAGTGCAAAAGTAGCTTCTTTTTAACATTTTCGACTGCAAATCTGCCAGGACTTCACAGAAATTGCTTAAATTGACAAAGCAATTTGTGCAAATGATTTTAAATCAATAAAACATGACAAAAAATTTTTATAACATTATTTCAAAGATACAGTGAATTTATGAAGCAACCTGGTGCAAAAGTAGCTTCTTTTTAACATTTTCGACTGCAAATCTGCCAGAACTTTACAGAAATTGCTCAAACTGACAAAGCAATTTGGGTGAATCAATAAAACATGACAAAAAATTTATATAACATTATTTCAAAGATACAGTGAATTTATGAAGCAACCTAGTGCAAAAGTAGCTTCTTTTTAACATTTTCGACTGCAAATCTGCCAGAACTTCACAGAAATTGCTCAAACTGACAAAGCAATTTGGGTGAATCAATAAAACATGACAAAAAATTTATATAACATTATTTCAAAGATACAGTGAATTTATGAAGCAACCTAGTCCAAAAGTAGCTTCTTTTTAACATTTTCGACTGCAAATCTGCCAGGACTTCACAGAAATTGCTCAAACTTACAAAGCAATTTGGGTGAATCAATAAAACATGACAAAAAATTTATATAACATTATTTCAAAGATACAGTGAATTTATGAAGCAACCTAGTCCAAAAGTAGCTTCTTTTTAACATTTTCGACTGCAAATCTGCCAGGACTTCACAGAAATTGCTCAAACTTACAAAGCAATTTGGGTGAATCAATAAAACATGACAAAAAATTTATATAACATTATTTCAAAGATACAGTGAATTTATGAAGCAACCTAGTGCAAAAGTAGCTTCTTTTTAACATTTTCGACTGCAAATCTGCCAGAACTTCACAGAAATTGCTTAAATTGACAAAGCAATTTGTGCAATGATTTTAAATCAATAAAACATGACAAAAAATTTTTATAACATTATATCAAAGATACAGTGAATTTATGAAGCAACCTAGTGCAAAAGTAGCTTCTTTTTAACATTTTCGACTGCAAATCTGCCAGGACTTCACAGAAATTGCTTAAATTGACAAAGCAATTTGTGCAAATGATTTTAAATCAATAAAACATGACAAAAAATTTTTATAACATTATTTCAAAGATACAGTGAATTTATGAAGCAACCTAGTGCAAACGTAGCTTCTTTTTAACATTTTCGACTGCAAATCTGCCAGAACTTTACAGAAATTGCTCAAACTGACAAAGCAATTCGTGCAAATGATCTCAAATCAATAAAACGTGACAAAAAATTTATATAACATTATTTCAAAGATACAGTGAATTTATGAAGCAACCTAGTGCAAAAGTAGCTTCTTTTTAACATTTTCGACTGCAAATCTGCCAGGACTTCACAGAAATTGCTTAAATTGACAAAGCAATTTGTGCAAATGATTTGAAATCAATAAAACATGACAAAAAATTTATATAACATGATTTCAAAGATACAGTGAATTTATGAAGCAACCTAGTCCAAAAGTAGCTTCTTTTTAACATTTTCGACTGCAAATCTGCCAAAACTTCACAGAAATTGCTCAAACTTACAAAGCAATTTGGGTGAATCAATAAAACATGACAAAAAATTTATATAACATTATTTCAAAGATACAGTGAATTTATGAAGCAACCTAGTGCAAAAGTAGCTTCTTTTTAACATTTTCGACTGCAAATCTGCCAGGACTTCACAGAAATTGCTCAAACTTACAAAGCAATTTGGGTGAATCAATAAAACATGACAAAAAATTTATATAACATTATTTCAAAGATACAGTGAGTTTATGAAGCAACCTAGTGCAAACGTAGCTTCTTTTTAACATTTTCGACTGCAAATCTGCCAGAACTTTACAGAAATTGCTCAAACTGACAAAGCAATTCGTGCAAATGATCTTAAATCAATAAAACGTGACAAAAAATTTATATAACATTATTTCAAAGATACAGTGAATTTATGAAGCAACCTAGTCCAAAAGTAGCTTCTTTTTAACATTTTCGACTGCAAATCTGCCAGGACTTCACAGAAATTGCTCAAACTTACAAAGCAATTTGGGTGAATCAATAAAACATGACAAAAAATTTATATAACATTATTTCAAAGATACAGTGAATTTATGAAGCAACCTAGTGCAAAAGTAGCTTCTTTTTAACATTTTCGACTGCAAATCTGCCAGAACTTTACAGAAATTGCTCAAACTGACAAAGCAATTCGTGCAAATGATCTTAAATCAATAAAACGTGACAAAAAATTTATATAACATTATTTCAAAGATACAGTGAATTTATGAAGCAACCTAGTGCAAAAGTAGCTTCTTTTTAACATTTTCGACTGCAAATCTGCCAGGACTTCACAGAAATTGCTTAAATTGACAAAGCAATTTGTGCAAATGATTTTAAATCAATAAAACATGACAAAAAATTTATATAACATTATTTCAAAGATACAGTGAATTTATGAAGCAACCTAGTGCAAAAGTAGCTTCTTTTTAACATTTTCGACTGCAAATCTGCCAGGACTTCACAGAAATTGCTCAAACTTACAAAGCAATTTGGGTGAATCAATAAAACATGACAAAAAATTTTTATAACATTATTTCAAAGATACAGTGAATTTATGAAGCAACCTAGTGCAAAAGTAGCTTCTTTTTAACATTTTCGACTGCAAATCTGCCAGAACTTTACAGAAATTGCTCAAACTGACAAAGCAATTTGGGTGAATCAATAAAACATGACAAAAAATTTATATAACATTATTTCAAAGATACAGTGAATTTATGAAGCAACCTAGTGCAAAAGTAGCTTCTTTTTAACATTTTCGACTGCAAATCTGCCAGAACTTTACAGAAATTGCTCAAACTGACAAAACAATTCGTGCAAATGATCTTAAATCAATAAAACGTGACAAAAAATTTATATAACATTATTTCAAAGATACAGTGAATTTATGAAGCAACCTAGTGCAAAAGTAGCTTCTTTTTAACATTTTCGACTGCAAATCTGCCAGGACTTCACAGAAATTGCTTAAATTGACAAAGCAATTTGTGCAAATGATTTTAAATCAATAAAACATGACAAAAAATTTTTATAACATTATTTCAAAGATACAGTGAATTTATGAAGCAACCTGGTGCAAAAGTAGCTTCTTTTTAACATTTTCGACTGCAAATCTGCCAGAACTTTACAGAAATTGCTCAAACTGACAAAGCAATTTGGGTGAATCAATAAAACATGACAAAAAATTTTTATAACATTATTTCAAAGATACAGTGAATTTATGAAGCAACCTGGTGCAAAAGTAGCTTCTTTTTAACATTTTCGACTGCAAATCTGCCAGAACTTCACAGAAATTGCTTAAATTGACAAAGCAATTCGTGCAAATGATCTTAAATCAATAAAACGTGACAAAAAATTTATATAACATTATTTCAAAGATACAGTGAATTTATGAAGCAACCTAGTGCAAAAGTAGCTTCTTTTTAACATTTTCGACTGCAAATCTGCCAGAACTTTACAGAAATTGCTCAAACTGACAAAGCAATTCGTGCAAATGATCTTAAATCAATAAAACATGACAAAAAATTTATATAACATTATTTCAAAGATACAGTGAATTTATGAAGCAACCTAGTGCAAAAGTAGCTTCTTTTTAACATTTTCGACTGCAAATCTGCCAGGACTTCACAGAAATTGCTTAAATTGACAAAGCAATTTGTGCAAATGATTTTAAATCAATAAAACATGACAAAAAATTTATATAACATTATTTCAAAGATACAGTGAATTTATGAAGCAACCTAGTGCAAAAGTAGCTTCTTTTTAACATTTTCGACTGCAAATCTGCCAGGACTTCACAGAAATTGCTCAAACTTACAAAGCAATTTGGGTGAATCAATAAAACATGACAAAAAATTTTTATAACATTATTTCAAAGATACAGTGAATTTATGAAGCAACCTAGTGCAAAAGTAGCTTCTTTTTAACATTTTCGACTGCAAATCTGCCAGAACTTTACAGAAATTGCTCAAACTGACAAAGCAATTTGGGTGAATCAATAAAACATGACAAAAAATTTATATAACATTATTTCAAAGATACAGTGAATTTATGAAGCAACCTAGTGCAAAAGTAGCTTCTTTTTAACATTTTCGACTGCAAATCTGCCAGAACTTTACAGAAATTGCTCAAACTGACAAAACAATTCGTGCAAATGATCTTAAATCAATAAAACGTGACAAAAAATTTATATAACATTATTTCAAAGATACAGTGAATTTATGAAGCAACCTAGTGCAAAAGTAGCTTCTTTTTAACATTTTCGACTGCAAATCTGCCAGGACTTCACAGAAATTGCTCAAACTTACAAAGCAATTTGGGTGAATCAATAAAACATGACAAAAAATTTATATAACATTATTTCAAAGATACAGTGAATTTATGAAGCAACCTAGTGCAAAAGTAGCTTCTTTTTAACATTTTCGACTGCAAATCTGCCAGAACTTTACAGAAATTGCTCAAACTGACAAAGCAATTCGTGCAAATGATCTTAAATCAATAAAACGTGACAAAAAATTTATATAACATTATTTCAAAGATACAGTGAATTTATGAAGCAACCTAGTGCAAAAGTAGCTTCTTTTTAACATTTTCGACTGCAAATCTGCCAGGACTTCACAGAAATTGCTTAAATTGACCCCCCCCCCCCCCCCCCCCCCCCCCC
>OU895878.1:28428-56534 GCA_917627325.4 Chironomus riparius
TTCGACTGCAAATCTGCCAGAACTTTACAGAAATTGCTCAAACTGACAAAGCAATTCGTGCAAATGATCTTAAATCAATAAAACGTGACAAAAAATTTATATAACATTATTTCAAAGATACAGTGAATTTATGAAGCAACCTAGTGCAAAAGTAGCTTCTTTTTAACATTTTCGACTGCAAATCTGCCAGGACTTCACAGAAATTGCTTAAATTGACAAAGCAATTTGTGCAAATGATTTTAAATCAATAAAACATGACAAAAAATTTTATAACATTATTTCAAAGATACAGTGAATTTATGAAGCAACCTAGTGCAAAAGTAGCTTCTTTTTAACATTTTCGACTGCAAATCTGCCAGAACTTCACAGAAATTGCTCAAACTGACAAAGCAATTCGTGCAAATGATCTTAAATCAATAAAACGTGACAAAAATTTATATAACATTATTTCAAAGATACAGTGAATTTATGAAGCAACCTAGTGCAAAAGTAGCTTCTTTTTAACATTTTCGACTGCAAATCTGCCAGGACTTCACAGAAATTGCTTAAATTGACAAAGCAATTTGTGCAAATGATTTTAAATCAATAAAACATGACAAAAAATTTATATAACATTATTTCAAAGATACAGTGAATTTATGAAGCAACCTAGTGCAAACGTAGCTTCTTTTTAACATTTTCGACTGCAAATCTGCCAGGACTTCACAGAAATTGCTTAAATTGACAAAGCAATTTGTGCAAATGATTTTAAATCAATAAAACATGACAAAAAATTTATATAACATGATTTCAAAGATACAGTGAATTTATGAAGCAACCTAGTGCAAAAGTAGCTTCTTTTTAACATTTTCGACTGCAAATCTGCCAGGACTTCACAGAAATTGCTTAAATTGACAAAGCAATTTGTGCAAATGATTTTAAATCAATAAAACATAACAAAAAATTTATATAACATGATTTCAAAGATACAGTGAATTTATGAAGCAACCTAGTCCAAAAGTAGCTTCTTTTTAACATTTTCGACTGCAAATCTGCCAGGACTTCACAGAAATTGCTTAAATTGACAAAGCAATTTGTGCAAATGATTTAAATCAATAAAACATGACAAAAAATTTATATAACATGATTTCAAAGATACAGTGAATTTATGAAGCAACCTAGTCCAAAGTAGCTTCTTTTTAACATTTTCGACTGCAAAATCTGCCAGGACTTCACAGAAATTGCTCAAACTTACAAAGCAATTTGGCTGAATCAATAAAACATGACAAAAAATTTATATAACATTATTTCAAAGATACAGTGAATTTATGAAGCAACCTAGTGCAAACGTAGCTTCTTTTTAACATTTTCGACTGCAAATCTGCCAGGACTTTACAGAAATTGCTCAAACTGACAAAGCAATTTGTGCAAATGATCTTAAATCAATAAAACGTGACAAAAAATTTATATAACATTATTTCAAAGATACAGTGAATTTATGAAGCAACCTAGTGCAAAAGTAGCTTCTTTTTAACATTTTCGACTGCAAATCTGCCAGGACTTCACAGAAATTGCTTAAATTGACAAAACAATTTGTGCAAATGATTTTAAATCAATAAAACATGACAAAAAATTTTTATAACATTATTTCAAAGATACAGTGAATTTATGAAGCAACCTAGTGCAAAAGTAGCTTCTTTTAACATTTTCGACTGCAAATCTGCCAGGACTTCACAGAAATTGCTCAAACTGACAAAGCAATTTGTGCAAATGATCTTAAATCAATAAAACGTGACAAAAAATTTATATAACATTATTTCAAAGATACAGTGAATTTATGAAGCAACCTAGTGCAAAAGTAGCTTCTTTTTAACATTTTCGACTGCAAATCTGCCAGAACTTCACAGAAATTGCTTAAACTGACAAAGCAATTTGGGTGAATCAATAAAACATGACAAAAAATTTATATAACATTATTTCAAAGATACAGTGAATTTATGAAGCAACCTAGTGCAAACGTAGCTTCTTTTTAACATTTTCGACTGCAAATCTGCCAGGACTTCACAGAAATTGCTTAAATTGACAAAGCAATTTGTGCAAATGATTTTAAATCAATAAAACATAACAAAAAAATTTTTATAACATTATTTCAAAGATACAGTGAATTTATGAAGCAACCTAGTGCAAAAGTAGCTTCTTTTTAACATTTTCGACTGCAAATCTGCCAGGACTTCACAGAAATTGCTCAAACTGACAAAGCAATTCGTGCAAATGATCTTAAATCAATAAAACGTGACAAAAAATTTATATAACATTATTTCAAAGATACAGTGAATTTATGAAGCAACCTAGTGCAAAAAGTAGCTTCTTTTTAACATTTTCGACTGCAAATCTGCCAGAACTTCACAGAAATTGCTTAAATTGACAAAGCAATTTGTGCAAATGATTTTAAATCAATAAAACATGACAAAAAATTTTTATAACATTATTTCAAAGATACAGTGAATTTATGAAGCAACCTAGTGCAAAAGTAGCTTCTTTTTAACATTTTCGACTGCAAATCTGCCAGGACTCACAGAAATTGCTTAAATTGACAAAGCAATTTGTGCAAATGATTTTAAATCAATAAAACATGACAAAAAATTTATATAACATTATTTCAAAGATACAGTGAATTTATGAAGCAACCTAGTGCAAAAGTAGCTTCTTTTAACATTTTCGACTGCAAATCTGCCAGGACTTCACAGAAATTGCTCAAACTTACAAAGCAATTTGGGTGAATCAATAAAACATGACAAAAAATTTTTATAACATTATTTCAAAGATACAGTGAATTTATGAAGCAACCTAGTGCAAAAGTAGCTTCTTTTTAACATTTTCGACTGCAAATCTGCCAGGACTTCACAGAAATTGCTCAAACTTACAAAGCAATTTGGGTGAATCAATAAAACATGACAAAAAATTTATATAACATTATTTCAAAGATACAGTGAATTTATGAAGCACCTAGTGCAAAAGTAGCTTTTTTTTAACATTTTCGACTGCAAATCTGCCAGAACTTCACAGAAATTGCTCAAACTTACAAAGCAATTTGGGTGAATCAATAAAACATGACAAAAAATTTATATAACATTATTTCAAAGATACAGTGATTTATGAAGCAACCTAGTGCAAAAGTAGCTTCTTTTTAACATTTTCGACTGCAAATCTGCCAGGACTTCACAGAAATTGCTTAAATTGACAAAACAATTTGTGCAAATGATTTTAAATCAATAAAACATGACAAAAAATTTTTATAACATTATTTCAAAGATACAGTAAATTTATGAAGCACCTAGTGCAAAAGTAGCTTCTTTTTAACATTTTCGACTGCAAATCTGCCAGAACTTTACAGAAATTGCTCAAACTGACAAAGCAATTCGTGCAAATGATCTTAAATCAATAAAACGTGACAAAAAATTTATATAACATTATTTCAAAGATACAGTGAATTTATGAAGCAACCTAGTGCAAAAGTAGCTTCTTTTTAACATTTTCGACTGCAAATCTGCCAGGACTTCACAGAAATTGCTTAAATTGACAAAGCAATTTGTGCAAATAATTTTTAAATCAATAAAACATGACAAAAAATTTTTATAACATTATTTCAAAGATACAGTGAATTTATGAAGCAACCTAGTGCAAAAGTAGCTTCTTTTTAACATTTTCGACTGCAAATCTGCCAGGACTTCACAGAAATTGCTCAAACTTACAAAGCAATTTGGGTGAATCAATAAAACATGACAAAAAATTTATATAACATTATTTCAAAGATACAGTGAAATTTATGAAGCAACCTAGTGCAAACGTAGCTTCTTTTTAACATTTTCGACTGCAAATCTGCCAGAACTTTACAGACATTGCTCAAACTGACAAAGCAATTCGTGCAAATGATCTTAAATCAATAAACGTGACAAAAAATTTATATAACATTATTTCAAAGATACAGTGAATTTATGAAGCAACCTAGTGCAAAAGTAGCTTCTTTTTAACATTTTCGACTGCAAATCTGCCAGAACTTCACAGAAATTGCTTAAATTGACAAAGCAATTTGTGCAAATGATTTTAAATCAATAAAACATGACAAAAAATTTTTAAACATTATTTCAAAGATACAGTGAATTTATGAAGCAACCTAGTGCAAAAATAGCTTCTTTTTAACATTTTCGACTGCAAATCTGCCAGACTTCACAGAAATTGCTTAAATTGACAAAGCAATTTGTGCAAATGATTTTAAATCAATAAAACATGACAAAAAATTTTTATAACATTATTTCAAAGATACAGTGAATTTATGAAGCAACCTAGTGCAAAAGTAGCTTCTTTTTAACATTTTCGACTGCAAATCTGCCAGGACTTCACAGAAATTGCTTAAATTGACAAAGCAATTTGTGCAAATGATTTTAAATCAATAAAACATGACAAAAAATTTTTATAACATTATTTCAAAGATACAGTGAATTTATGAAGCAACCCTAGTGCAAAAGTAGCTTCTTTTTAACATTTTCGACTGCAAATCTGCCAGGACTTCACAGAAATTGCTTAAATTGACAAAGCAATTTGTGCAAATGATTTTAAATCAATAAAACATGACAAAAAATTTTTATAACATTATTTCAAAGATACAGTGAATTTATGAAGCAACCTAGTGCAAAAGTAACTTCTTTTAACATTTTCGACTGCAAATCTGCCAGGACTTCACAGAAATTGCTTAAATTGACAAAGCAATTTGTGCAAATGATTTTAAATCAATAAAACATGACAAAAAATTTTTATAACATTATTTCAAAGATACAGTGAATTTATGAAGCAACCTAGTGCAAAAGTAGCTTCTTTTTAACATTTTCGACTGCAAATCTGCCAGGACTTCACAGAAATTGCTCAAACTGACAAAGCAATTTGGGTGAATCAATAAAACATGACAAAAAATTTATATAACATTATTTCAAAGATACAGTGAATTTATGAAGCAACCTAGTCCAAAAGTAGCTTCTTTTTAACATTTTCGACTGCAAATCTGCCAGGACTTCACAGAAATTGCTTAAATTGACAAAACAATTTGTGCAAATGATTTTAAATCAATAAAACATGACAAAAATTTTTATAACATTATTTCAAAGATACAGTAAATTTATGAAGCAACCTAGTGCAAAAGTAGCTTCTTTTTAACATTTTCGACTGCAAATCTGCCAGAAACTTTACAGAAATTGCTCAAACTGACAAAGCCAATTCGTGCAAATGATCTTAAATCAATAAAACGTGACAAAAAAATTATATAACATTATTCAAAGATACAGTGAATTTATGAAGCAACCTAGTGCAAAAGTAGCTTCTTTTTAACATTTTCGACTGCAAATCTGCCAGGACTTCACAGAAATTGCTTAAATTGACAAAGCAATTTGTGCAAATAATTTTAAATCAATAAAACATGACAAAAAATTTTTATAACATTAATTCAAAGATACAGTGAATTTATGAAGCAACCTAGTGCAAAAGTAGCTTCTTTTTAACATTTTCGACTGCAAATCTGCCAGGATCACAGAAATTGCTCAAACTTACAAAGCAATTTGGGTGAATCAATAAAACATGACAAAAAATTTATATAACATTATTTCAAAGATACAGTGAATTTATGAAGCAACCTAGTGCAAACGTAGCTTCTTTTTAACATTTTCGACTGCAAATCTGCCAGAACTTCACAGAAATTGCTCAAACTGACAAAGCAATTCGTGCAAATGATTTTAAATCAATAAAACATGACAAAAAATTTATATAACATGATTTCAAAGATACAGTGAATTTATGAAGCAACCTAGTGCAAAAGTAGCTTCTTTTTAACATTTTCGACTGCAAATATGCCAGAACTTCACAGAAATTGCTTAAACTGACAAAGCAATTTGTGCAAATGATTTTAAATCAATAAAACATGACAAAAAATTTATATAACATGATTTCAAAGATACAGTGAATTTATGAAGCAACCTAGTGCAAAAGTAGCTTCTTTTTAACATTTTCGACTGCAAATCTGCCAGAACTTCACAGAAATTGCTTAAATTGACAAAGCAATTTGTGCAAATGATTTTAAATCAATAAAACATGACAAAAAATTTTTATAACATTATTTCAAAGATACAGTGAATTTATGAAGCAACCTAGTGCAAAAATAGCTTCTTTTTAACATTTTCGACTGCAAATCTGCCAGGACTTCACAGAAATTGCTCAAACTTACAAAGCAATTCGTGCAAATGATCTTAAATCAATAAAACGTGACAAAAAATTTATATAACATTATTTCAAAGATACAGTGAATTTATGAAGCAACCTAGTGCAAAAGTAGCTTCTTTTTAACATTTTCGACTGCAAATCTGCCAGAACTTCACAGAAATTGCTTAAATTGACAAAGCAATTTGTGCAAATGATTTTAAATCAATAAAACATGACAAAAAATTTTTATAACATTATTTCAAAGATACAGTGAATTTATGAAGCAACCTAGTGCAAAAGTAGCTTCTTTTTAACATTTTCGACTGCAAATCTGCCAGGACTTCACAGAAATTGCTTAAATTGACAAAGCAATTTGTGCAAATGATTTTAAATCAATAAAACATGACAAAAAATTTTTATAACATTATTTCAAAGATACAGTGATTTATGAAGCAACCTAGTGCAAAAGTAGCTTCTTTTTAACATTTTCGACTGCAAATCTGCCAGGACTTCACAGAAATTGCTTAAATTGACAAAGCAATTTGTGCAAATGATTTTAAATCAATAAAACATGACAAAAAATTTTTATAACATTATTTCAAAGATACAGTGAATTTATGAAGCAACCTAGTGCAAAAGTAGCTTCTTTTTAACATTTTCGACTGCAAATCTGCCAGGACTTCACAGAAATTGCTCAAACTGACAAAGCAATTCGTGCAAATGATCTTAAATCAATAAAACGTGACAAAAAATTTATATAACATTATTTCAAAGATACAGTGAATTTATGAAGCAACCTAGTCCAAAAGTAGCTTCTTTTTAACATTTTCGACTGCAAATCTGCCAGGACTTCACAGAAATTGCTTAAATTGACAAAACAATTTGTGCAAATGATTTTAAATCAATAAAACATGACAAAAAATTTTTATAACATTATTTCAAAGATACAGTGAATTTATGAAGCAACCTAGTGCAAAAGTAGCTTCTTTTTAACATTTTCGACTGCAAATCTGCCAGGACTTCACAGAAATTGCTTAAATTGACAAAACAATTTGTGCAAATGATTTTAAATCAATAAAACATGACAAAAAATTTTTATAACATTATTTCAAAGATACAGTGAATTTATGAAGCAACCTAGTGCAAAAGTAGCTTCTTTTTAACATTTTCGACTGCAAATCTGCCAGGACTTCACAGAAATTGCTTAAATTGACAAAACAATTTGTGCAAATGATTTTAAATCAATAAAACATGACAAAAAATTTTTATAACATTATTTCAAAGATACAGTGAATTTATGAAGCAACCTAGTGCAAAAGTAGCTTCTTTTTAACATTTTCGACTGCAAATCTGCCAGGACTTCACAGAAATTGCTTAAACTTACAAAGCAATTTGGGTGAATCAATAAAACATGACAAAAAATTTATATAACATTATTTCAAAGATACAGTGAATTTATGAAGCAACCTAGTCCAAAAGTAGCTTCTTTTTAACATTTTCGACTGCAAATCTGCCAGGACTTCACAGAAATTGCTTAAACTTACAAAGCAATTTGGGTGAATCAATAAAACATGACAAAAAATTTTTATAACATTATTTCAAAGATACAGTGAATTTATGAAGCAACCTAGTGCAAAAGTAGCATCTTTTTAACATTTTCGACTGCAAATCTGCCAGAACTTTACAGAAATTGCTCAAACTGACAAAGCAATTCGTGCAAATGATCTTAAATCAATAAAACGTGACAAAAAATTTTTTATAACATTATTTCAAAGATACAGTGAATTTATGAAGCAACCTAGTGCAAAAGTAGCTTCTTTTTAACATTTTCGACTGCAAATCTGCCAGGACTTCACAGAAATTGCTTAAATTGACAAAGCAATTTGTGCAAATGATTTTAAATCAATAAAACATGACAAAAAATTTATATAACATTATTTCAAAGATACAGTGAATTTATGAAGCAACCTAGTGCAAAAGTAGCTTCTTTTTAACATTTTCGACTGCAAATCTGCCAGGACTTCACAGAAATTGCTCAAACTGACAAAGCAATTCGTGCAAATGATCTTAAATCAATAAAACGTGACAAAAAATTTATATAACATTATTTCAAAGATACAGTGAATTTATGAAGCAACCTAGTGCAAAAGTAGCTTCTTTTTAACATTTTCGACTGCAAATCTGCCAGGACTTCACAGAAATTGCTTAAATTGACAAAGCAATTTGTGCAAATGATTTTAAATCAATAAAACATGACAAAAAATCTATATAACATTATTTCAAAGATACAGTGAATTTATGAAGCAACCTAGTGCAAAAGTAGCTTCTTTTTAACATTTTCGACTGCAAATCTGCCAGGACTTCACAGAAATTGCTCAAACTTACAAAGCAATTTGGGTGAATCAATAAAACATGACAAAAAATTTATATAACATTATTTCAAAGATACAGTGAATTTATGAAGCAACCTAGTGCAAAAGTAGCTTCTTTTTAACATTTTCGACTGCAAATCTGCCAGGACTTCACAGAAATTGCTAAAATTGACAAAGCAATTTGTGCAAATGATTTTAAATCAATAAAACATGACAAAAAATTTATATAACATTATTTCAAAGATACAGTGAATTTATGAAGCAACCTAGTCCAAAAGTAGCTTCTTTTTAACATTTTCGACTGCAAATCTGCCAGGACTTCACAGAAATTGCTCAAACTTACAAAGCAATTTGGGTGAATCAATAAAACATGACAAAAAATTTATATAACATGATTTCAAAGATACAGTGAATTTATGAAGCAACCTAGTGCAAAAGTAGCTTCTTTTTAACATTTTCGACTGCAAATCTGCCAGAACTTTACAGAAATTGCTCAAACTGACAAAGCAATTCGTGCAAATGATCTTAAATCAATAAAACGTGACAAAAAATTTATATAACATTATTTCAAAGATACAGTGAATTTATGAAGCAACCTAGTGCAAAAGTAGCTTCTTTTTAACATTTTCGACTGCAAATCTGCCAGGACTTCACAGAAATTGCTAAAATTGACAAAGCAATTTGTGCAAATGATTTTAAATCAATAAAACATGACAAAAAATTTATATAACATTATTTCAAAGATACAGTGAATTTATGAAGCAACCTAGTCCAAAAGTAGCTTCTTTTTAACATTTTCGACTGCAAATCTGCCAGGACTTCACAGAAATTGCTCAAACTTACAAAGCAATTTGGGTGAATCAATAAAACATGACAAAAAATTTATATAACATGATTTCAAAGATACAGTGAATTTATGAAGCAACCTAGTGCAAAAGTAGCTTCTTTTTAACATTTTCGACTGCAAATCTGCCAGAACTTTACAGAAATTGCTCAAACTGACAAAGCAATTCGTGCAAATGATCTTAAATCAATAAAACGTGACAAAAAATTTATATAACATTATTTCAAAGATACAGTGAATTTATGAAGCAACCTAGTGCAAAAGTAGCTTCTTTTTAACATTTTCGACTGCAAATCTGCCAGGACTTCACAGAAATTGCTCAAACTTACAAAGCAATTTGGGTGAATCAATAAAACATGACAAAAAATTTTTATAACATTATTTCAAAGATACAGTGAATTTATGAAGCAACCTAGTGCAAAAGTAGCTTCTTTTTAACATTTTCGACTGCAAATCTGCCAGAACTTTACAGAAATTGCTCAAACTGACAAAGCAATTCGTGCAAATGATCTTAAATCAATAAAACGTGACAAAAAATTTATATAACATTATTTCAAAGATACAGTGAATTTATGAAGCAACCTAGTGCAAAAGTAGCTTCTTTTTAACATTTTCGACTGCAAATCTGCCAGGACTTTACAAAAATTGCTAAAATTGACAAAGCAATTTGTGCAAATGATTTTAAATCAATAAAACATGACAAAAAATTTAAATAACATGATTTCAAAGATACAGTGAATTTATGAAGCAACCTAGTCCAAAAGTAGCTTCTTTTTAACATTTTCGACTGCAAATCTGCCAGGACTTCACAGAAATTGCTCAAACTTACAAAGCAATTTGGGTGAATCAAAAAAACATGACAAAAATTTATATAACATGATTTCAAAGATACAGTGAATTTATGAAGCAACCTAGTGCAAAAGTAGCTTCTTTTTAACATTTTCGACTGCAAATCTGCCAGAACTTTACAGAAATTGCTCAAACTGACAAAGCAATTCGTGCAAATGATCTTAAATCAATAAAACGTGACAAAAAATTTATATAACATTATTTCAAAGATACAGTGAATTTATGAAGCAACCTAGTGCAAAAGTAGCTTCTTTTTAACATTTTCGACTGCAAATCTGCCAGGACTTCACAGAAATTGCTCAAACTTACAAAGCAATTTGGGTGAATCAATAAAACATGACAAAAAATTTTTATAACATTATTTCAAAGATACAGTGAATTTATGAAGCAACCTAGTGCAAAAGTAGCTTCTTTTTAACATTTTCGACTGCAAATCTGCCAGAACTTTACAGAAATTGCTCAAACTGACAAAGCAATTCGTGCAAATGATCTTAAATCAATAAAACGTGACAAAAAATTTATATAACATTATTTCAAAGATACAGTGAATTTATGAAGCAACCTAGTGCAAAAGTAGCTTCTTTTTAACATTTTCGACTGCAAATCTGCCAGGACTTCACAGAAATTGCTTAAATTGACAAAGCAATTTGTGCAAATGATTTTAAATCAATAAAACATGACAAAAAATTTATATAACATTATTTCAAAGCTACAGTGAATTTATGAAGCAACCTAGTGCAAAAGTAGCTTCTTTTTAACATTTTCGACTGCAAATCTGCCAGAACTTTACAGAAATTGCTCAAACTGACAAAGCAATTTGGGTGAATCAATAAAACATGACAAAAAATTTATATAACATTATTTCAAAGATACAGTGAATTTATGAAGCAACCTAGTGCAAAAGTAGCTTCTTTTTAACATTTTCGACTGCAAATCTGCCAGGACTTCACAGAAATTGCTTAAATTGACAAAGCAATTTGTGCAATTGATTTTAAATCAATAAAACATGACAAAAAATTTATATAACATTAGTTCAAAGATACAGTGAATTTATGAAGCAACCTAGTGCAAAAGTAGCTTCTTTTTAACATTTTCGACTGCAAATCTGCTAGGACTTCACAGAAATTGCTTAAATTGACAAAGCAATTTGTGCAAATGATTTTAAATCAATAAAACATGACAAAAAATTTTTATAACATTATTTCAAAGATACAGTGAATTTATGAAGCAACCTGGTGCAAAAGTAGCTTCTTTTTAACATTTTCGACTGCAAATCTGCCAGAACTTTACAGAAATTGCTCAAACTGACAAAGCAATTTGGGTGAATCAATAAAACATGACAAAAAATTTATATAACATTATTTCAAAGATACAGTGAATTTATGAAGCAACCTAGTGCAAAAGTAGCTTCTTTTTAACATTTTCGACTGCAAATCTGCCAGAACTTTACAGAAATTGCTCAAACTGACAAAGCAATTCGTGCAAATGATCTTAAATCAATAAAACGTGACAAAAAATTTATATAACATTTTTTCAAAGATACAGTGAATTTATGAAGCAACCTAGTGCAAAAGTAGCTTCTTTTTAACATTTTCGACTGCAAATCTGCCAGAACTTCACAGAAATTGCTCAAACTGACAAAGCAATTTGTGCAAATGATCTTAAATCAATAAAACATGACAAAAAATTTATATAACATTATTTCAAAGATACAGTGAATTTATGAAGCAACCTAGTGCAAAAGTAGCTTCTTTTTAACATTTTCGACTGCAAATCTGCCAGAACTTTACAGAAATTGCTCAAACTGACAAAGCAATTCGTGCAAATGATCTTAAATCAATAAAACGTGACAAAAAATTTATATAACATTATTTCAAAGATACAGTGAATTTATGAAGCAACCTAGTGCAAAAGTAGCTTCTTTTTAACATTTTCGACTGCAAATCTGCCAGGACTTCACAGAAATTGCTTAAATTGACAAAGCAATTTGTGCAAATGATTTTAAATCAATAAAACATGACAAAAAATTTATATAACATGATTTCAAAGATACAGTGAATTTATGAAGCAACCTAGTCCAAAAGTAGCTTCTTTTTAACATTTTCGACTGCAAATCTGCCAGAACTTCACAGAAATTGCTCAAACTGACAAAGCAATTTGTGCAAATGATCTTAAATCAATAAAACATGACAAAAAATTTATATAACATTATTTCAAAGATACAGTGAATTTATGAAGCAACCTAGTGCAAAAGTAGCTTCTTTTTAACATTTTCGACTGCAAATCTGCCAGGACTTCACAGAAATTGCTCAAACTGACAAAGCAATTTGGGTGAATCAATAAAACATGACAGAAAAATTTATATAACATTATTTCAAAGATACAGTGAATTTATGAAGCAACCTAGTGCAAAAGTAGCTTCTTTTGAACATTTTCGACTGCAAATCTGCCAGAACTTCACAGAAATTGCTCAAACTGACAAAGCAATTTGTGCAAATGATCTTAAATCAATAAAACATGACAAAAAATTTATATAACATTATTCTAAAGATACAGTGAATTTATGAAGCAACCTAGTGCAAAAGTAGCTTTTTTTTAACATTTTCGACTGCAAATCTGCCAGAACTTCACAGAAACTGCTCAAACTGACAAAGCAATTTGTGCAAATGATTTTAAATCAATAAAACATGACAAAAAATTTATATAACATTATTTCAAAGATACAGTGAATTTATGAAGCAACCTAGTGCAAAAGTAGCTTCTTTTTAACATTTTCGACTGCAAATCTGCCAGGACTTCACAGAAATTGCTCAAACTGACAAAGCAATTCGTGCAAATGATCTTAAATCAATAAAACGTGACAAAAAATTTTTATAACATTATTTCAAAGATACAGTGAATTTATGAAGCAACCTAGTGCAAAAGTAGCTTCTTTTTAACATTTTCGACTGCAAATCTGCCAGGACTTCACAGAAATTGCTTAAATTGACAAAGCAATTTGTGCAAATGATTTTAAATCAATAAAACATGACAAAAAATCTATACACTGGTGGAAATTGAAATGAGACACCCATGTTTTTTATGTGAAAGTCTTACAAATGAAAGATTAAGCCTTACTTGTTGTATATCATTGGAAAGGACTTTAAAAAATAACTTAAGTACAGGAACAATGTACTGACTGAAAATGTAGCAGTTTAAAGTTATTTACAAAATATGATTTTTGAGTTGGAAATTGAAATGAGACACTTTAGAAAAATTTACAAAAATCTTCCTCAATTTTGACTTTGACTATTTATATTGTATATAGACTTGTAGATTTTTATTTTCTTAACAATACTAGAGCATTCTAAAAATTTTTGGAACTTCCAATCATCTAATATCCTCAAGAGAAAGTAGTGAAAGCCAGGTTTTTTGTTTTCATCAAATATTTTTATGAATAATCATCTATTAATAACAAATGAAATCTAAATATGTAGATTTTTAAATGCTCTTTCAGATAAAGAATTGATATTTACCTCAACATAAGCTTAAATGACAAAAATTAATTAAAATGCTTGTAACGAGTGAGTACGGATATGAAAAAATTTATTTTTCTCTTATTTTGGTTAATCAAAAAAATCTGAAGTTTTCAGGACATATTCTGCATTGCCTTTACTATAAGTTTTTAATGCCATATATTTTTTATCTCCATCCATAAACGCTAGGATTAACATTTAAGTCATGATGAAATCCCATAATATCAAATTCCATAAATTTTTCACATTATTAATGCAAAAATTCAAATCGAAAAATTCCGTTAAAATTTTCTTATTTTTATCATTTATTAATATTTTATGCACATAAAACGTATTTATGTAACATTTAGAGAGTCATGCACTATCTTTAAGATATTATGCTATCAGCATAATTTAATTATACTAGGTTTTAGTGTTTTTGTAACGGTCAAAATTTTTGAATTTATTTTTGCATCTTTTTTCTAGCCTAAAATTAATGATGTAAACAAACAATAATTAAATTGTCCTGAAATTATAAGGATACTATAGCATCTTAAACATAGTGCATGATTCTCTAAATGTTACATACATACGTTTTATGTGCATAAAATATTAATAATTGATAAAAATAAGAAAATTTTAACGGAATTTTTCTATTTGAATTTTTGCATTAATAATGTGAAAAATTTATGGAATTTGATATTATGGGATTTCATCATGACTTAAATGTTAATCCTAGCGTTTATGGATGGAGATAAAAAATATATGGCATTAAAAACTTATAGTAAAGGCAATGCAGAATATGTCCTGAAAACTTCAGATTTTTTGGATTAACCAAAATAAGAGAAAAATAAATTTTTTCATATCCGTACTCACTCGTTACAAGCATTTTAATTAATTTTTGTCATTTAAGCTTATGTTGAGGTAAATATCAATTCTTTATCTGAAAGAGCATTTAAAAATCTACATATTTTGATTTCATTTGTTATTAATAGATGATTACTCATAAAAATATTTGATGAAAACAAAAAACCTGGCTTTTACTACTTTCTCTTGAGGATATTAGATGATTGGAAGTTCCAAAAAATTTTAGAATGCTCTAGTATTGTTAAGAAAATAAAAATCTACAAGTCTATATACAATATAAATAGTCAAAGTCAAAATTGAGGAAGATTTTTGTAAATTTTTCTAAAGTGTCTCATTTCAATTTCCACCTCAAAAATCATATTTTGTTAATAACTTTAAACTGCTACATTTTCAGTCAGTACATTGTTCCTGTACTTAAGTTATTTTTTAAAGTTCTTTCCAATGATATACAACAAGTAAGGCTTAATCTTTCATTTGTAAGACTTTCACATAAAAAACATGGGTGTCTCATTTCAATTTCCACCAGTGTATAACATTATTTCAAAGATACAGTGAATTTATGAAGCAACCTAGTGCAAAAGTAGCTTCTTTTTAACATTTTCGACTGCAAATCTGCCAGGACTTCACAGAAATTGCTCAAACTTACAAAGCAATTTGGGTGAATCAATAAAACATGACAAAAAATTTATATAACATTATTTCAAAGATACAGTGAATTTATGAAGCAACCTAGTGCAAACGTAGCTTCTTTTTAACATTTTCGACTGCAAATCTGCCAGAACTTTACAAAAATTGCTCAAACTGACAAAGCAATTCGTGCAAATGATCTTAAATCAATAAAACGTGACAAAAAATTTATATAACATTATTTCAAAGATACAGTGAATTTATGAAGCAACCTAGTGCAAAAGTAGCTTCTTTTTAACATTTTCGACTGCAAATCTGCCAGGACTTCACAGAAATTGCTAAAATTGACAAAGCAATTTGTGCAAATGATTTTAAATCAATAAAACATGACAAAAAATCTATATAACATTATTTCAAAGATACAGTGAATTTATGAAGCAACCTAGTGCAAAAGTAGCTTCTTTTTAACATTTTCGACTGCAAATCTGCCAGGACTTCACAGAAATCGCTCAAACTTACAAAGCAATTTGGGTGAATCAATAAAACATGACAAAAAATTTTTAAAACATTATTTCAAAGATACAGTGAATTTATGAAGCAACCTAGTGCAAAAGTAGCTTCTTTTTAACATTTTCGACTGCAAATCTGCCAGAACTTTACAGAAATTGCTCAAACTGACAAAGCAATTCGTGCAAATGATCTTAAATCAATAAAACGTGACAAAAAATTTATATAACATTATTTCAAAGATACAGTGAATTTATGAAGCAACCTAGTGCAAAAGTAGCTTCTTTTTAACATTTTCGACTGCAAATCTGCCAGGACTTCACAAAAATTGCTAAAATTGACAAAGCAATTTGTGCAAATGATTTTAAATCAATAAAACATGACAAAAAATTTAAATAACATGATTTCAAAGATACAGTGAATTTATGAAGCAACCTAGTCCAAAAGTAGCTTCTTTTTAACATTTTCGACTGCAAATCTGCCAGGACTTCACAGAAATTGCTCAAACTTACAAAGCAATTTGGGTGAATCAATAAAACATGACAAAAAATTTTTATAACATTATTTCAAAGATACAGTGAATTTATGAAGCAACCTAGTGCAAAAGTAGCTTCTTTTTAACATTTTCGACTGCAAATCTGCCAGAACTTTACAGAAATTGCTCAAACTGACAAAGCAATTCGTGCAAATGATCTTAAATCAATAAAACGTGACAAAAAATTTATATAACATTATTTCAAAGATACAGTGAATTTATGAAGCAACCTAGTGCAAAAGTAGCTTCTTTTTAACATTTTCGACTGCAAATCTGCCAGGACTTCACAGAAATTGCTCAAACTTACAAAGCAATTTGGGTGAATCAATAAAACATGACAAAAAATTTTTATAACATTATTTCAAAGATACAGTGAATTTATGAAGCAACCTAGTGCAAAAGTAGCTTCTTTTGAACATTTTCGACTGCAAATCTGCCAGAACTTTACAGAAATTGCTCAAACTGACAAAGCAATTTGGGTGAATCAATAAAACATGACAAAAAATTTATATAACATTATTTCAAAGATACAGTGAATTTATGAAGCAACCTAGTGCAAAAGTAGCTTCTTTTTAACATTTTCGACTGCAAATCTGCCAGGACTTCACAGAAATTGCTTAAATTGACAAAGCAATTTGTGCAATTGATTTTAAATCAATAAAACATGACAAAAAATTTATATAACATTAGTTCAAAGATACAGTGAATTTATGAAGCAACCTAGTGCAAAAGTAGCTTCTTTTTAACATTTTCGACTGCAAATCTGCCAGAACTTCACAGAAATTGCTCAAACTGACAAAGCAATTTGTGCAAATGATCTTAAATCAATAAAACATGACAAAAAATTTATATAACATTATTTCAAAGATACAGTGAATTTATGAAGCAACCTAGTGCAAAAGTAGCTTCTTTTTAACATTTTCGACTGCAAATCTGCCAGGACTTCACAGAAATTGCTTAAATTGACAAAGCAATTTGTGCAAATGATTTTAAATCAATAAAACATGACAAAAAATTTATATAACATGATTTCAAAGATACAGTGAATTTATGAAGCAACCTAGTCCAAAAGTAGCTTCTTTTTAACATTTTCGACTGCAAATCTGCCAAAACTTCACAGAAATTGCTCAAACTTACAAAGCAATTTGGGTGAATCAAAAAAACATGACAAAAAATTTATATAACATTATTTCAAAGATACAGTGAATTTATGAAGCAACCTAGTGCAAAAGTAGCTTCTTTTTAACATTTTCGACTGCAAATCTGCCAGAACTTCACAGAAATTGCTCAAACTGACAAAGCAATTTGTGCAAATGATCTTAAATCAATAAAACATGACAAAAAATTTATATAACATTATTTCAAAGATACAGTGAATTTATGAAGCAACCTAGTGCAAAAGTAGCTTCTTTTTAACATTTTCGACTGCAAATCTGCCAGGACTTCACAGAAATTGCTCAAACTGACAAAGCAATTTGGGTGAATCAATAAAACATGACAAAAAAATTTATATAACATTATTTCAAAGATACAGTGAATTTATGAAGCAACCTAGTGCAAAAGTAGCTTCTTTTTAACATTTTCGACTGCAAATCTGCCAGAACTTCACAGAAATTGCTCAAACTGACAAAGCAATTTGTGCAAATGATCTTAAATCAATAAAACATGACAAAAAATTTATATAACATTATTTCAAAGATACAGTGAATTTATGAAGCAACCTAGTGCAAAAGTAGCTTCTTTTTAACATTTTCGACTGCAAATCTGCCAGAACTTCACAGAAATTGCTCAAACTGACAAAGCAATTTGTGCAAATGATCTTAAATCAATAAAACATGACAAAAAATTTATATAACATTATTTCAAAGATACAGTGAATTTATGAAGCAACCTAGTGCAAAAGTAGCTTCTTTTTAACATTTTCGACTGCAAATCTGCCAGAACTTTACAGAAATTGCTCAAACTGACAAAACATTTCGTGCAAATGATCTTAAATTAATAAAACGTGACAAAAAATTTATATAACATTATTTCAAAGATACAGTGAATTTATGAAGCAACCTAGTGCAAAAGTAGCTTCTTTTTAACATTTTCGACTGCAAATCTGCCAGGACTTCACAGAAATTGCTTAAATTGACAAAGCAATTTGTGCAATTGATTTTAAATCAATAAAACATGACAAAAAATTTATATAACATTATTTCAAAGATACAGTGAATTTATGAAGCAACCTAGTGCAAAAGTAGCTTCTTTTTAACATTTTCGACTGCAAATCTGCCAGGACTTCACAGAAATTGCTTAAATTGACAAAGCAATTTGTGCAAATGATTTTAAATCAATAAAACATGACAAAAAATTTTTATAACATTATTTCAAAGATACAGTGAATTTATGAAGCAACCTAGTGCAAAAGTAGCTTCTTTTTAACATTTTCGACTGCAAATCTGCCAGGACTTCACAGAAATTGCTCAAACTGACAAAGCAATTTGGGTGAATCAATAAAACATGACAAAAAATTTATATAACATTATTTCAAAGATACAGTGAATTTATGAAGCAACCTAGTGCAAAAGTAGCTTCTTTTTAACATTTTCGACTGCAAATCTGCCAGAACTTTACAGAAATTGCTCAAACTGACAAAGCAATTCGTGCAAATGATCTTAAATCAATAAAACGTGACAAAAAATTTATATAACATTTTTTCAAAGATACAGTGAATTTATGAAGCAACCTAGTGCAAAAGTAGCTTCTTTTTAACATTTTCGACTGCAAATCTGCCAGAACTTCACAGAAATTGCTCAAACTGACAAAGCAATTTGTGCAAATGATCTTAAATCAATAAAACATGACAAAAAATTTATATAACATTATTTCAAAGATACAGTGAATTTATGAAGCAACCTAGTGCAAAAGTAGCTTCTTTTTAACATTTTCGACTGCCAATCTGCCAGAACTTTACAGAAATTGCTCAAACTGACAAAGCAATTCGTGCAAATGATCTTAAATCAATAAAACGTGACAAAAAATTTATATAACATTATTTCAAAGATACAGTGAATTTATGAAGCAACCTAGTGCAAAAGTAGCTTCTTTTTAACCTTTTTGACTGCAAATCTGCCAGGACTTCACAGAAATTGCTTAAATTGACAAAGCAATTTGTGCAAATGATTTTAAATCAATAAAACATGACAAAAAATTTATATAACATGATTTCAAAGATACAGTGAATTTATGAAGCAACCTAGTCCAAAAGTAGCTTCTTTTTAACATTTTCGACTGCAAATCTGCCAAAACTTCACAGAAATTGCTCAAACTTACAAAGCAATTTGGGTGAATCAAAAAAACATGACAAAAAATTTATATAACATTATTTCAAAGATACAGTGAATTTATGAAGCAACCTAGTGCAAAAGTAGCTTCTTTTGAACATTTTCGACTGCAAATCTGCCAGAACTTCACAGAAATTGCTCAAACTGACAAAGCAATTCGTGCAAATGATCTTAAATCAATAAAGCATGACAAAAAATTTATATAACATTATTCTAAAGATACAGTGAATTTATGAAGCAACCTAGTGCAAAAGTAGCTTTTTTTTAACATTTTCGACTGCAAATCTGCCAGAACTTCACAGAAACTGCTCAAACTGACAAAGCAATTTGTGCAAATTATCTTAAATCAATAAAACATGACAAAAAATTTATATAACATTATTTCAAAGATACAGTGAATTTATGAAGCAACCTAGTGCAAAAGTAGCTTCTTTTTAACATTTTCGACTGCAAATCTGCCAGAACTTTACAGAAATTGCTCAAACTGACAAAGCAATTCGTGCAAATGATCTTAAATCAATAAAACGTGACAAAAAATTTTTATAACATTATTTCAAAGATACAGTGAATTTATGAAGCAACCTAGTGCAAAAGTAGCTTCTTTTTAACATTTTCGACTGCAAATCTGCCAGGACTTCACAGAAATTGCTTAAATTGACAAAGCAATTTGTGCAAATGATTTTAAATCAATAAAACATGACAAAAAATTTATATAACATTATTTCAAAGATACAGTGAATTTATGAAGCAACCTAGTGCAAAAGTAGCTTCTTTTTAACATTTTCGACTGCAAATCTGCCAGAACTTCACAGAAATTGCTTAAATTGACAAAGCAATTTGTGCAAATGATTTTAAATCAATAAAACATGACAAAAAATCTATATAACATTATTTCAAAGATACAGTGAATTTATGAAGCAACCTAGTGCAAAAGTAGCTTCTTTTTAACATTTTCGACTGCAAATCTGCCAGGACTTCACAGAAATTGCTCAAACTTACAAAGCAATTTGGGGTGAATCAATAAAACATGACAAAAAATTTATATAACATTATTTCAAAGATACAGTGAATTTATGAAGCAACCTAGTGCAAACGTAGCTTCTTTTTAACATTTTCGACTGCAAATCTGCCAGAACTTTACAAAAATTGCTCAAACTGACAAAGCAATTCGTGCAAATGATCTTAAATCAATAAAACGTGACAAAAAATTTATATAACATTATTTCAAAGATACAGTGAATTTATGAAGCAACCTAGTGCAAAAGTAGCTTCTTTTTAACATTTTCGACTGCAAATCTGCCAGGACTTCACAGAAATTGCTAAAATTGACAAAGCAATTTGTGAAAATGATTTTAAATCAATAAAACATGACCAAAAATTTAAATAACATGATTTCAAAGATACAGTGAATTTATGAAGCAACCTAGTCCAAAAGTAGCTTCTTTTTAACATTTTCGACTGCAAATCTGCCAGGACTTCACAAAAATTGCTAAAATTGACAAAGCAATTTGTGCAAATGATTTTAAATCAATAAAACATGACAAAAAATTTAAATAACATGATTTCAAAGATACAGTGAATTTATGAAGCAACCTAGTCCAAAAGTAGCTTCTTTTTAACATTTTCGACTGCAAATCTGCCAGGACTTCACAGAAATTGCTCAAACTTACAAAGCAATTTGGGTGAATCAATAAAACATGACAAAAAATTTATATAACATTATTTCAAAGATACAGTGAATTTATGAAGCAACCTAGTGCAAACGTAGCTTCTTTTTAACATTTTCGACTGCAAATCTGCCAGGACTTCACAGAAATTGCTCAAACTTACAAAGCAATTTGGGTGAATCAATAAAACATGACAAAAAATTTATATAACATTATTTCAAAGATACAGTGAATTTATGAAGCAACCTAGTGCAAAAGTAGCTTCTTTTTAACATTTTCGACTGCAAATCTGGCAGAACTTCACAGAAATTGCTTAAATTGACAAAGCAATTTGTGCAAATGATTTTAAATCAATAAAACATGACAAAAAATTTTTATAACATTATTTCAAAGATACAGTGAATTTATGAAGCAACCTAGTGCAAAAGTAGCTTCTTTTTAACATTTTCGACTGCAAATCTGCCAGAACTTCACAGAAATTGCTTAAATTGACAAAGCAATTTGTGCAAATGATTTTAAATCAATAAAACATGACAAAAAATTTTTATAACATTATTTCAAAGATACAGTGAATTTATGAAGCAACCTAGTGCAAAAGTAGCTTCTTTTTAACATTTTCGACTGCAAATCTGCCAGGACTTCACAGAAATTGCTCAAACTGACAAAGCAATTCGTGCAAATGATCTTAAATCAATAAAACGTGACAAAAAATTTATATAACATTATTTCAAAGATACAGTGAATTTATGAAGCAACCTAGTGCAAAAGTAGCTTCTTTTTAACATTTTCGACTGCAAATCTGCCAGGACTTCACAGAAATTGCTTAAATTGACAAAGCAATTTGTGCAAATGATTTTAAATCAATAAAACATGACAAAAAATTTATATAACATGATTTCAAAGATACAGTGAATTTATGAAGCAACCTAGTCCAAAAGTAGCTTCTTTTTAACATTTTCGACTGCAAATCTGCCAGGACTTCACAGAAATTGCTCAAACTTACAAAGCAATTTGGGTGAATCAATAAAACATGACAAAAAATTTATATAACATTATTTCAAAGATACAGTGAATTTATGAAGCAACCTAGTGCAAAAGTAGCTTCTTTTTAACATTTTCGACTGCAAATCTGCCAGGACTTCACAGAAATTGCTTAAATTGACAAAGCAATTCGTGCAAATGATTTTAAATCAATAGAACATGACAAAAAATTTTTAAAACATTATTTCAAAGATACAGTGAATTTATGAAGCAACCTAGTGCAAAAGTAGCTTCTTTTTAACATTTTCGACTGCAAATCTGCCAGGACTTCACAGAAATTGCTTAAATTGACAAAGCAATTTGTGCAAATGATTTTAAATCAATAAAACATGACAAAAAATTTATATAACATGATTTCAAAGATACAGTGAATTTATGAAGCAACCTAGTCCAAAAGTAGCTTCTTTTTAACATTTTCGACTGCAAATCTGCCAGGACTTCACAGAAATTGCTCAAACTTACAAAGCAATTTGGCTGAATCAATAAAACATGACAAAAAATTTATATAACATTATTTCAAAGATACAGTGAATTTATGAAGCAACCTAGTGCAAAAGTAGCTTCTTTTTAACATTTTCGACTGCAAATCTGCCAGAACTTTACAGAAATTGCTCAAACTGACAAAGCAATTCGTGCAAATGATCTTAAATCAATAAAACGTGACAAAAAATTTATATAACATTATTTCAAAGATACAGTGAATTTATGAAGCAACCTAGTGCAAAAGTAGCTTCTTTTTAACATTTTCGACTGCAAATCTGCCAGGACTTCACAGAAATTGCTCAAACTTACAAAGCAATTTGGGTGAATCAATAAAACATGACAAAAAATTTATATAACATTATTTCAAAGATACAGTGAATTTATGAAGCAACCTAGTGCAAAATAGCTTCTTATTAACATTTTCGACTGCAAATCTGCCAGAACTTTACAGAAATTGCTCAAACTGACAAAGCAATTTGTGCAAATGATCTTAAATCAATAAAACGTGACAAAAAATTTATATAACATTATTTCAAAGATACAGTGAATTTATGAAGCAACCTAGTGCAAAAGTAGCTTCTTTTTAACATTTTCGACTGCAAATCTGCCAGAACTTCACAGAAATTGCTTAAATTGACAAAGCAATTTGTGCAAATGATTTTAAATCAATAAAACATGACAAAAAATTTTTATAACATTATTTCAAAGATACAGTGAATTTAAGAAGCAACCTAGTGCAAAAGTAGCTTCTTTTTAACATTTTCGACTGCAAATCTGCCAGGACTTCACAGAAATTGCTCAAACTGACAAAGCAATTCGTGCAAATGATCTTAAATCAATAAAACGTGACAAAAAATTTATATAACATTATTTCAAAGATACAGTGAATTTATGAAGCAACCTAGTGCAAAAGTAGCTTCTTTTTAACATTTTCGACTGCAAATCTGCCAGGACTTCACAGAAATTGCTTAAATTGACAAAGCAATTTGTGCAAATGATTTTAAATCAATAAAACATGACAAAAAATTTATATAACATGATTTCAAAGATACAGTGAATTTATGAAGCAACCTAGTCCAAAAGTAGCTTCTTTTTAACATTTTCGACTGCAAATCTGCCAGGACTTCACAGAAATTGCTTAAATTGACAAAGCAATTTGTGCAAATGATTTTAAATCAATAAAACATGACAAAAAATTTATATAACATGATTTCAAAGATACAGTGAATTTATGAAGCAACCTAGTCCAAAAGTAGCTTCTTTTTAACATTTTCGACTGCAAATCTGCCAGGACTTCACAGAAATTGCTCAAACTTACAAAGCAATTTGGGGTGAATCAATAAAACATGACAAAAAATTTATATAACATTATTTCAAAGATACAGTGAATTTATGAAGCAACCTAGTGCAAAAGTAGCTTCTTTTTAACATTTTCGACTGCAAATCTGCCAGGACTTCACAGAAATTGCTCAAACTGACAAAGCAATTCGTGCAAATGATCTTAAATCAATAAAACGTGACAAAAAATTTATATAACATTATTTCAAAGATACAGTGAATTTATGAAGCAACCTAGTGCAAAAGTAGCTTCTTTTTAACATTTTCGACTGCAAATCTGCCAGGACTTCACAGAAATTGCTCAAACTGACAAAGCAATTCGTGCAAATGATCTTAAATCAATAAAACGTGACAAAAAATTTATATAACATGATTTCAAAGATACAGTGAATTTATGAAGCAACCTAGTCCAAAAGTAGCTTCTTTTTAACATTTTCGACTGCAAATCTGCCAGGACTTCACAGAAATTGCTCAAACTTACAAAGCAATTTGGCTGAATCAATAAAACATGACAAAAAATTTATATAACATTATTTCAAAGATACAGTGAATTTATGAAGCAACCTAGTGCAAAAGTAGCTTCTTTTTAACATTTCGACTGCAAATCTGCCAGAACTTTACAGAAATTGCTCAAACTGACAAAGCAATTCGTGCAAATGATCTTAAATCAATAAAACGTGACAAAAAATTTATATAACATTATTTCAAAGATACAGTGAATTTATGAAGCAACCTAGTGCAAACGTAGCTTCTTTTTAACATTTTCGACTGCAAATCTGCCAGGACTTCACAGAAATTGCTCAAACTTACAAAGCAATTTGGGTGAATCAATAAAACATGACAAAAAATTTATATAACATTATTTCAAAGATACAGTGAATTTATGAAGCAACCTAGTGCAAAAGTAGCTTCTTTTTAACATTTTCGACTGCAAATCTGCCAGAACTTCACAGAAATTGCTAAAATTGACAAAGCAATTTGTGCAAATGATTTTAAATCAATAAAAACATGACAAAAAATTTTTATAACATTATTTCAAAGATACAGTGAATTTATGACGCAACCTAGTGCAAAAGTAGCTTCTTTTTAACATTTTCGACTGCAAATCTGCCAGGACTTCACAGAAATTGCTCAAACATACAAAGCAATTTGGGTGAATCAATAAACATGACAAAAAATTTATATAACATTATTTCAAAGATACAGTGAATTTATGAAGCAACCTAGTGCAAAAGTAGCTTCTTTTTAACATTTTCGACTGCAAATCTGCCAGGACTTCACAGAAATTGCTCAAACTTACAAAGCAATTTGGGTGAATCAATAAAACATGACAAAAAATTTATATAACATTATTTCAAAGATACAATGAATTTATGAAGCAACCTAGTGCAAAAGTAGCTTCTTTTTAACATTTTCGACTGCAAATCTGCCAGGACTTCACAGAAATTGCTCAAACTTACAAAGCAATTTGGGTGAATCAATAAAACATGACAAAAATTTATATAACATTATTTCAAAGATACAGTGAATTTATGAAGCAACCTAGTGCAAAAGTAGCTTCTTTTTAACATTTTCGACTGCAAATCTGCCAGGACTTCACAGAAATTGCTCAAACTTACAAAGCAATTTGGGTGAATCAATAAACATGACAAAAATTTTTATAACATTATTTCAAAGATACAGTGAATTTATGAAGCAACCTAGTGCAAAAAGTAGCTTCTTTTTAACATTTTGACTGCAAATCTGCCAGAACTTTACAGAAATTGCTCAAACTGACAAAGCAATTTGGGTGAATCAATAAAAACATGACAAAAAATTTATATAACATATATTTCAAAGATACAGTGAATTTATGAAGCAACCTAGTGCAAAAGTAGCTTCTTTTTAACATTTTCGACTGCAAATCTGCCAGGACTTCACAGAAATTGCTCAAACTTACAAAGCAATTTGGGTGAATCAATAAAACATGACAAAAAATTTATATAACATTATTTCAAAGATACAGTGAATTTATGAAGCAACCTAGTGCAAAAGTAGCTTCTTTTTAACATTTTCGACTGCAAATCTGCCAGGACTTCACAGAAATTGCTCAAACTTACAAAGCAATTTGGGTGAATCAATAAAACATGACAAAAAATTTTTATAACATTATTTCAAAGATACAGTGAATTTATGAAGCAACCTAGTGCAAAAGTAGCTTCTTTTTAACATTTTCGACTGCAAATCTGCCAGAACTTTACAGAAATTGCTCAAACTGACAAAGCAATTTGGGTGAATCAATAAAACATGACAAAAAATTTATATAACATTATTTCAAAGATACAGTGAATTTATGAAGCAACCTAGTGCAAAAGTAGCTTCTTTTTAACATTTTCGACTGCAAATCTGCCAGGACTTCACAGAAATTGCTCAAACTTACAAAGCAATTTGGGTGAATCAATAAAACATGACAAAAAATTTATATAACATTATTTCAAAGATACAGTGAATTTATGAAGCAACCTAGTGCAGGACTTCACAGAAATTGCTCAAACTTACAAAGCAATTTGGGTGAATCAATAAAACATGACAAAAAATTTATATAACATTATTTCAAAGATACAGTGAATTTATGAAGCAACCTAGTGCAAAAGTAGCTTCTTTTTAACATTTCGACTGCAAATCTGCCAGGACTTCACAGAAATTGCTCAAACTGACAAAGCAATTCGTGCAAATGATCTTAAATCAATAAAACGTGACAAAAAATTTATATAACATTATTTCGAAGATACAGTGAATTTATGAAGCAACCTAGTGCAAAAGTAGCTTCTTTTAACATTTCGACTGCAAATCTGCCAGGACTTCACAGAAATTGCTCAAACTTACAAAGCAATTTGAGTGAATCAATAAAGCATGACAAAAAATTTATATAACATTATTTCAAAGATACAGTGAATTTATGAAGCAACCTAGTGCAAAAGTAGCTTCTTTTTAACATTTTCGACTGCAAATCTGCCAGGACTTCACAGAAATTGCTTAAATTGACAAAGCAATTTGTGCAAATGATTTTAAATCAATAAAACGTGACAAAAAATTTATATAACATTATTTCAAAGATACAGTGAATTTATGAAGAAACCTAGTGCAAAAGTAGCTTCTTTTAACATTTTCGACTGCAAATCTGCCAGGACTTCACAGAAATTGCTTAAATTGACAAAGCAATTTGTGCAAATGATTTTAAATCAATAAAACATGACAAAAAATTTTTATAACATTATTTCAAAGATACAGTGAATTTATGAAGCAACCTAGTGCAAAAGTAGCTTCTTTTAACATTTTCAACTGCAAATCTGCCAGGACTTCACAGAAATTGCTTAAATTGACAAAGCAATTTGTGCAAATGATTTAAATCAATAAAACGTGACAAAAAATTTTTATAACATTATTTCAAAGATACAGTGAATTTATGAAGCAACCTAGTGCAAAAGTAGCTTCTTTTTAACATTTTCGACTGCAAATCTGCCAGGACTTCACAAAAATTGCTCAAACTTACAAAGCAATTTGGGTGAATCAATAAAACATGACAAAAAATTTATATAACATTATTTCAAAGATACAGTGAATTTATGAAGCAACCTAGTGCAAAAAGTAGCTTCTTTTTAAAATTTTCGACTGCAAATCTGCCAGGACTTCACAGAAATTGCTTAAATTGACGAAGCAATTTGTGCAAATGATTTTAAATCAATAAAACATGACAAAAAATTTATATAACATGATTTCAAAGATACAGTGAATTTATGAAGCAACCTAGTCCAAAAGTAGCTTCTTTTTAACATTTTCGACTGCAAATCTGCCAGGACTTCACAGAAATTGCTCAAACTGACAAAGCAATTCGTGCAAATGATCTTAAATCAATAAAACGTGACAAAAAAATTTATATAACATTATTTCA
>OU895878.1:57034-157593 GCA_917627325.4 Chironomus riparius
AAAATTATATAACATTATTTCAAAGATACAGTGAATTTATGAAGCAACCTAGTGCAAAAGTAGCTACTATTTAACATTTTCGACTGCAAATCTGTCAGGACTTCACAGAAATTGCTCAAACTGACAAAGCAATTTGTGCAAATGATCTTAAATCAATAAAACGTGACAAAAAATTTATATAACATTATTTCAAGATACAGTGAATTATGAAGCAACCTAGTGCAAAAGTAGCTACTATTTAACATTTTCGACTGCAAATCTGTCAGGACTTCACAGAAATTGCTCAAACTGACAAAGCAATTTGTGCAAATGATCTTAAATCAATAAACATGACAAAAAATTTATATAACATTATTTCAAAGATACAGTGAATTATGAAGCAACCTAGTGCAAAAGTAGCTTCTTTTTAACATTTTCGACTGCAAATCTGCCAGAACTTCACAGAAATTGCTCAAACTGCAAAGCAATTTGTGCAAATTATCTTAAATCAATAAAACGTGACAAAAAATTTATATAACATTATTTCAAAGATACAGTGAATTTATGAAGCAGCCTAGTGCAAAAGTAGCAACTATTTAACATTTTCGACTGCAAATCTGTCAGGACTTCACAGAAATTGCTCAAACTGACAAAGCAATTTGTGCAAATGATCTTAAATCAATAAAACATGACAAAAAATTTATATAACATTATTTCAAAGATACAGTGAATTTATGAAGCAACCTAGTGCAAAAGTAGCTACTATTTAACATTTTCGACTGCAAATCTGCCAGAACTTCACAGAAATTGCTCAAACTGACAAAGCAATTCGTGCAAATGATCTTAAATCAATAAAACATGACAAAAATTTATATAACATTATTTCAAAGATACAGTGAATTTATGAAGCAACCTAGTGCAAAAGTAGCTTCTTTTTAACATTTTCGACTGCAAATCTGCCAGAACTTCACAGAAATTGCTCAAACTGACAAAGCAATTTGTGCAAATTATCTTAAATCAATAAAACGTGACAAAAAATTTATATAACATTATTTCAAAGATACAGTGAATTTATGAAGCAACCTAGTGCAAAAGTAGCTACTATTTAACATTTTCGACTGCAAATCTGTCAGGACTTCACAGAAATTGCTCAAACTGACAAAGCAATTGTGCAAATTATCTTAAATCAATAAAACATGACAAAAAATTTATATAACATTATTTCAAAGATACAGTGAATTTATGAAGCAACCTAGTGCAAAAGTAGCTACTATTTAACATTTTCGACTGAAAATCTACCAGAACTTCACAGAAATTGCTCAAACTGACAAAGTAATTCGTGCAAATGATCTTAAATCAATAAAACATGACAAAAAATTTATATAACATTATTTCAAAGATACAGTGAATTTATGAAGCAACCTAGTGCAAAAGTAGCTACTTTTAACATTTTCGACTGCAAATCTGCCAGAACTTCACAGAAATTGCTCAAACTGACAAAGCAATTTGTGCAAATGATCTTAAATCAATAAAACATGACAAAAAATTTATATAACATTATTTCAAAGATACAGTGAATTTATGAAGCAACCTAGTGCAAAAGTAGCTACTATTTAACATTTTCGACTGCAAATCTGCCAGAACTTCACAGAAATTGCTCAAACTGACAAAGCAATTTGTGCAAATGATCTTAAATCAATAAAACGTGACAAAAAATTTATATAACATTATTTCAAAGATACAGTGAATTTATGAAGCAACCTAGTGCAAAAGTAGCTACTATTTAACACTTTCGACTGCAAATCTGTCAGGACTTCACAGAAATTGCTCAAACTGCAAAGCAATTTGTGCAAATTATCTTAAATCAATAAAACGTGACAAAAAATTTATATAACATTATTTCAAAGATACAGTGAATTTATGAAGCAGCCTAGTGCAAAAGTAGCTACTATTTAACATTTTCGACTGCAAATCTGTCAGGACTTCACAGAAATTGCTCAACTGACAAAGCAATTTGTGCAAATGATCTTAAATCAATAAAACATGACAAAAAATTTATATAACATTATTTCAAAGATACAGTGAATTTATGAAGCAACCTAGTGCAAAAGTAGCTACTATTTAACATTTTCGACTGCAAATCTGCCAGAACTTCACAGAAATTGCTCAAACTGACAAAGCAATTCGTGCAAATGATCTTAAATCAATAAAACATGACAAAAATTTATATAACATTATTTCAAAGATACAGTGAATTTATGAAGCAACCTAGTGCAAAAGTAGCTTCTTTTTAACATTTTCGACTGCAAATCTGCCAGAACTTCACAGAAATTGCTCAAACTGACAAAGCAATTTGTGCAAATTATCTTAAATCAATAAAACGTGACAAAAATTTATATAACATTATTTCAAAGATACAGTGAATTTATGAAGCAACCTAGTGCAAAAGTAGCTACTATTTAACATTTTCGACTGCAAATCTGTCAGGACTTCACAGAAATTGCTCAAACTGACAAAGCAATTTGTGCAAATTGTCTTAAATCAATAAAACATGACAAAAAATTTATATAACATTATTTCAAAGATACAGTGAATTTATGAAGCAACCTAGTGCAAAAGTAGCTTCTTTTTAACATTTTCGACTGCAAATCTGCCAGAACTTCACAGAAATTGCTCAAACTGACAAAGCAATTTGTGCAAATTATCTTAAATCAATAAAACATGACAAAAAATTTATATAACATTATTTCAAAGATACAGTGAATTTATGAAGCAACCTAGTGCAAAAGTAGCTACTATTTAACATTTTCGACTGAAAATCTGCCAGAACTTCACAGAAATTGCTCAAACTGACAAAGTAATTCGTGCAAATGATCTTAAATCAATAAACATGACAAAAAATTTATATAACATTATTTCAAAGATACAGTGAATTTATGAAGCAACCTAGTGCAAAAGTAGCTACTATTTAACATTTTCGACTGCAAATCTGCCAGAACTTCACAGAAATTGCTCAAACTGACAAAGCAATTTGTGCAAATGATCTTAAATCAATAAAACGTGACAAAAAATTTATATAACATTATTTCAAAGATACAGTGAATTTATGAAGCAACCTAGTGCAAAAGTAGCTACTATTTAACATTTTCGACTGCAAATCTGTCAGGACTTCACAGAAATTGCTCAAACTGACAAAGCAATTTGTGCAAATTATCTTAAATCAACAAAACGTGACAAAAAATTTATATAACATTATTTCAAAGATACAGTGAATTTATGAAGCAACCTAGTGCAAAAGTAGCTTCTTTTTAACATTTTCGACTGCAAATCTGCCAGGACTTCACAGAAATTGCTCAAACTGACAAAGCAATTTGTGCAAATTATCTTAAATCAATAAAACGTGACAAAAAATTTATATAACATTATTTCAAAGATACAGTGAATTTATGAAGCAACCTAGTGCAAAAGTAGCTACTATTTAACATTTTCGACTGCAAATCTGTCAGGACTTCACAGAAATTGCTCAAACTGACAAAGCAATTTGTGCAAATTATCTTAAATCAATAAAACATGACAAAAAATTTATATAACATTATTTCAAAGATACAGTGAATTTATGAAGCAACCTAGTGCAAAAGTAGCTACTATTTAACATTTTCGACTGAAAATCTGCCAGAACTTCACAGAAATTGCTCAAACTGACAAAGCAATTTGTGCAAATTATCTTAAATCAATAAAACATGACAAAAAATTTATATAACATTATTTCAAAGATACAGTGAATTTATGAAGCAACCTAGTGCAAAAGTAGCTACTATTTAACATTTTCGACTGAAAATCTGCCAGAACTTCACAGAAATTGCTCAAACTGACAAAGCAATTTGTGCAAATTATCTTAAATCAATAAAACGTGACAAAAAATTTATATAACATTATTTCAAAGATACAGTGAATTTATGAAGCAACCTAGTGCAAAAGTAGCTACTATTTAACATTTTCGACTGAAAATCTGCCAGAACTTCACAGAAATTGCTCAAACTGACAAAGTAATTCGTGCAAATGATCTTAAATCAATAAAACATGACAAAAAATTTATATAACATTATTTCAAAGATACAGTGAATTTATGAAGCAACCTAGTGCAAAAGTAGCTACTATTTAACATTTTCGACTGAAAATCTGCCAGAACTTCACAGAAATTGCTCAAACTGACAAAGCAATTTGTGCAAATTATCTTAAATCAATAAAACATGACAAAAAATTTATATAACATTATTTCAAAGATACAGTGAATTTATGAAGCAACCTAGTGCAAAAGTAGCGACTGCAAATCTGTCAGGACTTCACAGAAATTGCTCAAACTGACAAAGCAATTTGTGCAAATTATCTTAAATCAATAAAACATGACAAAAAATTTATATAACATTATTTCAAAGATACAGTGAATTTATGAAGCAACCTAGTGCAAAAGTAGCTACTATTAAACATTTTCGACTGCAAATCTGTCAGGACTTCACAGAAATTGCTCGAACTGACAAAGCAATTTGTGCAAATTATCTTAAATCAATAAAACATGACAAAAAATTTATATAACATTATTTCAAAGATACAGTGAATTTATGAAGCAACCTAGTGCAAAAGTAGCTACTATTTAACATTTTCGACTGAAAATCTGCCAGAACTTCACAGAAATTGCTCAAACTGACAAAGTAATTCGTGCAAATGATCTTAAATCAATAAAACATGACAAAAATTTATATAACATTATTTCAAAGATACAGTGAATTTATGAAGCAACCTAGTGCAAAAGTAGCTACTATTTAACATTTTCGACTGAAAATCTGCCAGAACTTCACAGAAATTGCTCAAACTGACAAAGTAATTCGTGCAAATGATCTTAAATCAATAAAACATGACAAAAAATTTATATAACATTATTTCAAAGATACAGTGAATTTATGAAGCAACCTAGTGCAAAAGTAGCTACTTTTTAACATTTTCGACTGCAAATCTGCCAGAACTTCACAGAAATTGCTCAAACTGACAAAGCAATTTGTGCAAATGATCTTAAATCAATAAAACATGACAAAAAATTTATATAACATTATTTCAAAGATACAGTGAATTTATGAAGCAACCTAGTGCAAAAGTAGCTACTATTTAACATTTTCGACTGCAAATCTGCCAGAACTTCACAGAAATTGCTCAAACTGACAAAGCAATTTGTGCAAATGATCTTAAATCAATAAAACGTGACAAAAAATTTATATAACATTATTTCAAAGATACAGTGAATTTATGAAGCAACCTAGTGCAAAAGTAGCTACTATTTAACATTTTCGACTGCAAATCTGTCAGGACTTCACAGAAATTGCTCAAACTGACAAAGCAATTTGTGCAAATTATCTTAAATCAACAAAACGTGACAAAAAATTTATATAACATTATTTCAAAGATACAGTGAATTTATGAAGCAACCTAGTGCAAAAGTAGCTTCTTTTTAACATTTTCGACTGCAAATCTGCCAGAACTTCACAGAAATTGCTCAAACTGACAAAGCAATTTGTGCAAATGATCTTAAATCAATAAAACGTGACAAAAAATTTATATAACATTATTTCAAAGATACAGTGAATTTATGAAGCAACCTAGTGCAAAAGTAGCTACTTTTTAACATTTTCGACTGCAAATCTGTCAGGACTTCACAGAAATTGCTCAAACTGACAAAGCAATTTTTGCAAATTATCTTAAATCAACAAAACGTGACAAAAAATTTATATAACATGATTTCAAAGATACAGTGAATTTATGAAGCAACCTAGTGCAAAAGTAGCTACTTTTTAACATTTTCGACTGCAAATCTGCCAGAACTTCACAGAAATTGCTCAAACTGACAAAGCAATTTGTGCAAATGATCTCAAATCAATAAAACATGACAAAAAATTTATATAACATTATTCAAAGATACAGTGAATTTATGAAGCAACCTAGTGCAAAAGTAGCTACTTTTTAACATTTTCGACTGCAAATCTGCCAGAACTTCACAGAAATTGCTCAAACTGACAAAGCAATTTGTGCAAATGATCTCAAATCAATAAAACATGACAAAAAATTTATATAACATTATTTCAAAGATACAGTGAATTTATGAAGCAACCTAGTGCAAAAGTAGCTACTTTTTAACATTTTCGACTGCAAATCTGCCAGAACTTCACAGAAATTGCTCAAACTGACAAAGCAATTTGTGCAAATGATCTCAAATCAATAAAACATGACAAAAAATTTATATAACATTATTTCAAAGATACAGTGAATTTATGAAGCAACCTAGTGCAAAAGTAGCTTCTTTTTATTATTTTCGACTGCGAATCTGCCAGGACTTCACAAAAATTGCTCAAACTGACAAAGCAATTTGTGCAAATGATCTTAAATCAATAAAACATGACAAAAAATTTATATAACATTATTTCAAAGATACAGTAAATTTATGAAGCAACCTAGTGCAAAAGTACCTACTATTTAACATTTTCGACTGCAAATCTGCCAGAACTTCACAGAAATTGCTCAAACTGACAAAGCAATTGGTGCAAATGATCTTAAATCAATAAAACGTGACAAAAAATTTATATAACATTATTTCAAAGATACAGTGAATTTATGAAGCAACCTAGTGCAAAAGTAGCTTCTTTTTAACATTTTCGACTGCAAATCTGCCAGGACTTCACAGAAATTGCTCAAACTGACAAAGCAATTTGTGCAAATGATCTTAAATCAATAAAACATGACAAAAAATTTATATAACATGATTTCAAAGATACAGTGAATTTATGAAGCAACCTAGTGCAAAAGTAGCTACTATTAAACATTTTCGACTGCAAATCTGTCAGGACTTCACAGAAATTGCTCAAACTGACAAAGCAATTTGTGCAAATTATCTTAAATCAATAAAACGTGACAAAAAATTTATATAACATTATTTCAAAGATACAGTGAATTTATGAAGCAACCTAGTGCAAAAGTAGCTACTATTTAACATTTTCGACTGCAAATGTGTCAGGACTTCACAGAAATTGCTCAAACTGACAAAGCAATTTGTGCAAATTATCTTAAATCAATAAAACGTGACAAAAAATTTATATAACATTATTTCAAAGATACAGTGAATTTATGAAGCAACCTAGTGCAAAAGTAGCTACTATTAAACATTTTCGACTGCAAATCTGTCAGGACTTCACAGAAATTGCTCAAACTGACAAAGCAATTTGTGCAAATTATCTTAAATCAATAAAACGTGACAAAAAATTTATATAACATTATTTCAAAGATACAGTGAATTTATGAAGCAACCTAGTGCAAAAGTAGCTTCTTTTTAACATTTTCGACTGCAAATCTGCCAGGACTTCACAGAAATTGCTCTAACTGACAAAGCAATTTGTGCAAATGATCTTAAATCAATAAAACATGACAAAAAATTTATATAACATTATTTCAAAGATACAGTGAATTTATGAAGCAACCTAGTGCAAAAGTAGCTTCTTTTTAACATTTTCGACTGCAAATCTGCCAGAACTTCACAGAAAGTGCTCAAACTGACAAAGCAATTTGTGCAAATTATCTTAAATCAATAAAACGTGACAAAAAATTTATATAACATTATTTCAAAGATACAGTGAATTTATGAAGCAACCTAGTGCAAAAGTAGCTTCTTTTTAACATTTTCGACTGCAAATCTGCCAGAACTTCACAGAAAGTGCTCAAACTGACAAAGCAATTTGTGCAAATTATCTTAAATCAATAAAACGTGACAAAAAATTTATATAACATTATTTCAAAGATACAGTGAATTTATGAAGCAACCTAGTGCAAAAGTAGCTACTATTTAACATTTTCGACTGCAAATCTGCCAGAACTTCACAGAAATTGCTCAAACTGACAAAGCAATTCGTGCAAATGATCTTAAATCAATAAAACATGACAAAAAATTTATATAACATTATTTCAAAGATACAGTGAACTTATGAAGCAACCTAGTGCAAAAGTAGCTTCTTTTTAAACATTTTCGACTGCAAATCTGCCAGAACTTCACAGAAATTGCTCAAACTGACAAAGCAATTTGTGCAAATTATCTTAAATCAATAAAGCTTGACAAAAAATTTATATAACATTATTTCAAAGATACAGTGAATTTATGAAGCAACCTAGTGCAAAAGTAGCTACTATTTAACATTTTCGACTGCAAATCTGTCAGGACTTCACAGAAATTGCTCAAACTGACAAAGCAATTTGTGCAAATGATCTTAAATCAATAAAACGTGACAAAAAATTTATATAACATTATTTCAAAGATACAGTGAATTTATGAAGCAACCTAGTGCAAAAGTAGCTACTATTTAACATTTTCGACTGCAAATCTGTCAGGACTTCACAGAAATTGCTCAAACTGACAAAGCAATTTGTGCAAATGATCTTAAATCAATAAAACGTGACAAAAAATTTATATAACATTATTTCAAAGATACAGTGAATTTATGAAGCAACCTAGTGCAAAAGTAGCTACTATTTAACATTTTCGACTGCAAATCTGCCAGAACTTCACAGAAATTGCTCAAACTGACAAAGCAATTTGTGCAAATTATCTTAAATCAATAAAACGTGACAAAAAATTTATATAACATTATTTCAAAGATACAGTGAATTTATGAAGCAACCTAGTGCAAAAGTAGCTTCTTTTTAACATTTTCGACTGCAAATCTGCCAGAACTTCACAGAAAGTGCTCAAACTGACAAAGCAATTTGTGCAAATTATCTTAAATCAATAAAACGTGACAAAAAATTTATATAACATTATTTCAAAGATACAGTGAATTTATGAAGCAACCTAGTGCAAAAGTAGTTTCTTTTAACATTTTCGACTGCAAATCTGCCAGAACTTCACAGAAATTGCTCAAACTGACAAAGCAATTTGTGCAAATGATCTTAAATCAATAAAACATGACAAAAAATTTATATAACATTATTTCAAAGATACAGTGAATTTATGAAGCAACCTAGTGCAAAAGTAGCTACTATTTAACATTTTCGACTGCAAATCTGCCAGAACTTCACAGAAATTGCTCAAACTGACAAAGCAATTTGTGCAAATGATCTTAAATCAATAAAACGTGACAAAAAATTTATATAACATTATTTCAAAGATACAGTGAATTTATGAAGCAACCTAGTGCAAAAGTAGCTACTATTTAACATTTTCGACTGCAAATCTGTCAGGACTTCACAGAAATTGCTCAAACTGACAAAGCAATTTGTGCAAATTATCTTAAATCAACAAAACGTGACAAAAAATTTATATAACATTATTTCAAAGATACAGTGAATTTATGAAGCAACCTAGTGCAAAAGTACCTACTATTTAACATTTTCGACTGCAAATCTGCCAGAACTTCACAGAAATTGCTCAAACTGACAAAGCAATTTGTGCAAATGATCTTAAATCAATAAAACGTGACAAAAAATTTATATAACATTATTTCAAAGATACAGTGAATTTATGAAGCAACCTAGTGCAAAAGTAGCTACTTTTTAACATTTTCGACTGCAAATCTGTCAGGACTTCACAGAAATTGCTCAAACTGACAAAGCAATTTTTGCAAATTATCTTAAATCAACAAAACGTGACAAAAAATTTATATAACATGATTTCAAAGATACAGTGAATTTATGAAGCAACCTAGTGCAAAAGTAGCTACTTTTTAACATTTTCGACTGCAAATCTGCCAGAACTTCACAGAAATTGCTCAAACTGACAAAGCAATTTGTGCAAATGATCTCAAATCAATAAAACATGACAAAAAATTTATATAACATTATTTCAAAGATACAGTGAATTTATGAAGCAACCTAGTGCAAAAGTAGCTACTATTTAACATTTTCGACTGCAAATCTGCCAGAACTTCACAGAAATTGCTCAAACTGACAAAGCAATTTGTGCAAATAATCTTAAATCAATAAAACATGACAAAAAATTTATATAACATGATTTTAAAGATACAGTGAATTTATGAAGCAACCTAGTGCAAAAGTAGCTTCTTTTTAACATTTTCGACTGCAAATCTGCCAGAACTTCACAGAAATTGCTCAAACTGACAAAGCAATTTGTGCAAATTATCTTAAATCAATAAAACGTGACAAAAAATTTATATAACATTATTTCAAAGATACAGTGAATTTATGAAGCAACCTAGTGCAAAAGTAGCTTCTTTTTATTATTTTCGACTGCGAATCTGCCAGGACTTCACAAAAATTGCTCAAACTGACAAAGCAATTTGTGCAAATGATCTTAAATCAATAAAACATGACAAAAAATTTATATAACATTATTTCAAAGATGCAGTAAATTTATGAAGCAACCTAGTGCAAAAGTACCTACTATTTAACATTTTCGACTGAAAATCTGCCAGAACTTCACAGAAATTGCTCAAACTGACAAAGCAATTTGTGCAAATGATCTTAAATCAATAAAACGTGACAAAAAATTTATATAACATTATTTAAAAGATACAGTGAATTTATGAAGCAACCTAGTGCAAAAGTACCTACTATTTAACATTTTCGACTGCAAATCTGCCAGAACTTCACAGAAATTTCTCAAACTGACAAAGCAATTTGTGCAAATGATCTTAAATCAATAAAACGTGACAAAAAATTTATATAACATTATTTCAAAGATACAGTGAATTTATGAAGCAACCTAGTGCAAAAGTAGCTTCTTTTTAACATTTTCGACTGCAAATCTGCCAGGACTTCACAGAAATTGCTCAAACTGACAAAGCAATTTGTGCAAATGATCTTAAATCAATAAAACATGACAAAAAATTTATATAACATTATTTCAAAGATACAGTGAATTTATGAAGCAACCTAGTGCAAAAGTACCTACTATTTAACATTTTCGACTGCAAATCTGCCAGAACTTCACAGAAATTGCTCAAACTGACAAAGCAATTTGTGCAAATGATCTTAAATCAATAAAACGTGACAAAAAATTTATATAACATTATTTCAAAGATACAGTGAATTTATGAAGCAACCTAGTGCAAAAGTAGCTACTATTAAACATTTTCGACTGCAAATCTGTCAGGACTTCACAGAAATTGCTCAAACTGACAAAGCAATTTGTGCAAATTATCTTAAATCAATAAAACGTGACAAAAAATTTATATAACATTATTTCAAAGATACAGTGAATTTATGAAGCAACCTAGTGCAAAAGTAGCTACTATTTAACATTTTCGACTGCAAATGTGTCAGGACTTCACAGAAATTGCTCAAACTGACAAAGCAATTTGTGCAAATTATCTTAAATCAATAAAACGTGACAAAAAATTTATATAACATTATTTCAAAGATACAGTGAATTTATGAAGCAACCTAGTGCAAAAGTAGCTACTATTTAACATTTTCGACTGCATATCTGCCAGGACTTCACAGAAATTGCTCAAACTGACAAAGCAATTTGTGCAAATGATCTTAAATCAATAAAACATGACAAAAAATTTATATAACATTATTTCAAAGATACAGTGAATTTATGAAGCAACCTAGTGCAAAAGTAGCTACTATTTAACATTTTCGACTGCAAATCTGCCAGAACTTCACAGAAATTGCTCAAACTGACAAAGCAATTCGTGCAAATGATCTTAAATCAATAAAACATGACAAAAAATTTATATAACATTATTTCAAAGATACAGTGAATTTATGAAGCAACCTAGTGCAAAAGTAGCTACTATTTAACATTTTCGACTGCAAATCTGCCAGGACTTCACAGAAATTGCTCAAACTGACAAAGCAATTTGTGCAAATTATCTTAAATCAATAAAACGTGACAAAAATTTATATAACATTATTTCAAAGATACAGTGAATTTATGAAGCAACCTAGTGCAAAAGTAGCTACTATTTAACATTTTCGACTGCAAATCTGTCAGGACTTCACAGAAATTGCTCAAACTGACAAAGCAATTTGTGCAAATTATCTTAAATCAATAAAACATGACAAAAAATTTATATAACATTATTTCAAAGATACAGTGAATTTATGAAGCAACCTAGTGCAAAAGTAGCTTCTTTTTATTATTTTCGACTGCGAATCTGCCAGGACTTCACAGAAATTGCTCAAACTGACAAAGCAATTTGTGCAAATTATCTTAAATCAATAAAACGTGACAAAAAATTTATATAACATTATTTCAAAGATACAGTGAATTTATGAAGCAACCTATTGCAAAAGTAGCTACTATTTAACATTTTCGACTGCATATCTGCCAGGACTTCACAGAAATTGCTCAAACTGACAAAGCAATTTGTGCAAATGATCTTAAATCAATAAAACATGACAAAAAATTTATATAACATTATTTCAAAGATACAGTGAATTTATGAAGCAACCTAGTGCAAAAGTAGCTATTATTTAACATTTTTCGACTGCATATCTGCCAGGACTTCACAGAAATTGCTCAAACTGACAAAGCAATTTGTGCAAATGATCTTAAATCAATAAAACGTGACAAAAAATTTATATAACATTATTTCAAAGATACAGTGAATTTATGAAGCAACCTAGTGCAAAAGTAGCTATTATTTAACATTTTCGACTGCATATCTGCCAGGACTTCACAGAAATTGCTCAAACTGACAAAGCAATTTGTGCAAATGATCTTAAATCAATAAAACGTGACAAAAAATTTATATAACATTATTTCAAAGATACAGTGAATTTATGAAGCAACCTAGTGCAAAAGTACATTCTTTTTAACATTTTCGACTGCAAATCTGCCAGAACTTCACAGAAATTGCTCAAACTGACAAAGCAATTTGTGCAAATGATCTTAAATCAATAAAACGTGACAAAAAATTTATATAACATTATTTCAAAGATACAGTGAATTTATGAAGCAACCTAGTGCAAAAGTAGCTTCTTTTTAACATTTTCGACTGCAAATCTGTCAGGACTTCACAGAAATTGCTCAAACTGACAAAGCAATTTGTGCAAATTATCTTAAATCAGTAAAACGTGACAAAAAATTTATATAACATTATTTCAAAGATACAGTGAATTTATGAAGCAACCTAGTGCAAAAGGAGCTACTATTTAACATTTTCGACTGCAAATCTGTCAGGACTTCACAGAAATTGCTCAAACTGACAAAGCAATTTGTGCAAATTATCTTAAATCAATAAAACATGACAAAAAATTTATATAACATTATTTCAAAGATACAGTGAATTTATGAAGCAACCTAGTGCAAATGGAGCTTCTTTTTAACATTTTCGACTGCAAATCTGCCAGAACTTCACAGAAATTGCTCAAACTGACAAAGCAATTTGTGCAAATGATCTTAAATCAATAAAACGTGACAAAAAATTTATATAACATTATTTCAAAGATACAGTGAATTTATGAAGCAACCTAGTGCAAAAGTAGCTACTATTTAACATTTTCGACTGCATATCTGCCAGGACTTCACAGAAATTGCTCAAACTGACAAAGCAATTTGTGCAAATGATCTTAAATCAATAAAACATGACAAAAAATTTATATAACATTATTTCAAAGATACAGTGAATTTATGAAGCAACCTAGTGCAAAAGTAGCTACTATTAAACATTTTCGACTGCAAATCTGTCAGGACTTCGCAGAAATTGCTCAAACTGACAAAGCAATTTGTGCAAATGATCTTAAATCAATAAAACATGACAAAAAATTTATATAACATTATTTCAAAGATACAGTGAATTTATGAAACAACCTAGTGCAAAAGTAGCTACTATTTAACATTTTCGACTGCAAATCTGTCAGGACTTCACAGAAATTGCTCAAACTGACAAAGCAATTTGTGCAAATGATCTTAAATCAATAAAACGTGACAAAATGACAAAAAATTTATATAACATTATTTCAAAGATACAGTGAATTATGAAGCAACCTAGTGCAAAAGTACATTCTTTTTAACATTTTCGACTGCAAATCTGCCAGAACTTCACAGAAATTGCTCAAACTGACAAAGCAATTTGTGCAAATGATCTTAAATCAATAAAACGTGACAAAAAATTATATAACATTATTTCAAAGATACAGTGAATTTATGAAGCAACCTAGTGCAAAAGTAGCTTCTTTTTAACATTTTCGACTGCAAATCTGTCAGAACTTCACAGAAATTGCTTAAACTGACAAAGCAATTTGTGCAAATGATCTTAAATCAATAAAACGTGACAAAAAATTTATAACATTATTTCAAAGATACAGTGAATTATGAAGCAACCTAGTGCAAAAGTAGCTACTATTAAACATTTCGACTGCAAATCTGTCAGGACTTCACAGAAATTGCTCAAACTGACAAAGCAATTTGTGCAAATTATCTTAAATAAATAAAACGTGACAAAAAATTTATATAACATTATTTCAAAGATACAGTGAATTTATGAAGCAACCTAGTGCAAAAGTAGCTATATTTAACATTTTCGACTGCAAATCTGTCAGGACTTCACAGAAATTGCTCAAACTGACAAAGCAATTTGTGCAAATTATCTTAAATCAATAAAACGTGACAAAAAATTTATATAACATTATTTCAAAGATACAGTGAATTAATGAAGCAACCTAGTGCAAAAGTAGCTACTATTAAACATTTTCGACTGCAAATCTGTCAGGACTTCACAGAAATTGCTCAAACTGACAAAGCAATTTGTGCAATTATCTTAAATCAGTAAAACGTGACAAAAAATTTATATAACATTATTTCAAAGATACAGTGAATTTATGAAGCAACCTAGTGCAAAAGGAGCTACTATTTAACATTTTCGACTGCAAATCTGTCAGGACTCACAGAAATTGCTCAAACTGACAAAGCAATTTGTGCAAATTATCTTAAATCAATAAAACATGACAAAAAATTTATATAACATTATTTCAAAGATACAGTGAATTTATGAAGCAACCTAGTGCAAAAGTAGCTACTATTTAACATTTTCGACTGCAAATCTGTCAGGACTTCACAGAAATTGCTCAAACTGACAAAGCAATTTGTGCAAATTATCTTAAATCAATAAAACGTGACAAAAAATTTATATAACATTATTTCAAAGATACAGTGAATTTATGAAGCAACCTAGTGCAAAAGTAGCTACTATTAAACATTTTCGACTGCAAATCTGTCAGGACTTCGCAGAAATTGCTCAAACTGACAAAGCAATTTGTGCAAATTATCTTAAATAAATAAAACGTGACAAAAATTTATATAACATTATTTCAAAGATACAGTGAATTTATGAAGCAACCTAGTGCAAATGGAGCTTCTTTTTAACATTTTCGACGGCAAATCTGCCAGAACTTCACAGAAATTGCTCAAACTGACAAAGCAATTTGTGCAAATGATCTTAAATCAATAAAACGTGACAAAAAATTTATATAACATTATTTCAAAGATACAGTGAATTTATGAAGCAACCTAGTGCAAAAGTAGCTACTATTTAACATTTTCGACTGCATATCTGCCAGGACTTCACAGAAATTGCTCAAACTGACAAAGCAATTTGTGCAAATGATCTTAAATCAATAAAACATGACAAAAAATTTATATAACATTATTTCAAAGATACAGTGAATTTATGAAGCAACCTAGTGCAAAAGTAGCTACTATTAAACATTTTCGACTGCAAATCTGTCAGGACTTCGCAGAAATTGCTCAAACTGACAAAGCAATTTGTGCAAATGATCTTAAATCAATAAAACATGACAAAAAATTTATATAACATTATTTCAAAGATACAGTGAATTTATGAAGCAACCTAGTGCAAAAGTAGCTACTATTTAACATTTTCGACTGCAAATCTGTCAGGACTTCACAGAAATTGCTCAAACTGACAAAGCAATTTGTGCAAATGATCTTAAATCAATAAAACATGACAAAAAGTTTATATAACATTATTTCAAAGATACAGTGAATTTATGAAGCAACCTAGTGCAAAAGTAGCTACTTTTTAACATTTTCGACTGCAAATCTGTCAGGACTTCACAGAAATTGCTCAAACTGACAAAGCAATTTTTGCAAATTATCTTAAATCAATAAAACGTGACAAAAAATTTATATAACATTATTTCAAAGATACAGTGAATTTATGAAGCAACCTAGTGCAAAAGTAGCTACTATTAAACATTTTCGACTGCAAATCTGTCAGGACTTCGCAAAAATTGCTCAAACTGACAAGCAATTTGTGCAAATGATCTTAAATCAATAAAACATGACAAAAAGTTTTATAACATTATTTCAAAGATACAGTGAATTTATGAAGCAACCTAGTGCAAAAGTAGCTACTATTTAACATTTTCGACTGCAAATCTGTCAGGACTTCACAGAAATTGCTCAAACTGACAAAGCAATTTGTGCAAATTATCTTAAATCAATAAAACGTGACAAAAAATTTATATAACATTATTTCAAAGATACAGTGAATTTATGAAGCAACCTAGTGCAAAAGTAGCTACTATTAAACATTTTCGACTGCAAATCTGTCAGGACTTCGCAGAAATTGCTCAAACTGACAAAGCAATTTGTGCAAATGATCTTAAATAAATAAAACGTGACAAAAAATTTATATAACATTATTTCAAAGATACAGTGAATTTATGAAGCAACCTAGTGCAAAAGTAGCTACTATTAAACATTTTCGACTGCAAATCTGTCAGGACTTCACAGAAATTGCTCAAACTGACAAAGCAATTTGTGCAAATTATCTTAAATCAATAAAACGTGACAAAAAATTTATATAACATTATTTCAAAGATACAGTGAATTTATGAAGCAACCTAGTGCAAAAGTAGCTACTATTTAACATTTTCGACTGCAAATCTGCCAGAACTTCACAGAAATTGCTCAAACTGACAAAGCAATTCGTGCAAATGATCTTAAATCAATAAAACATGACAAAAAATTTATATAAACATTATTTCAAAGATACAGTGAATTTATGAAGCAACCTAGTGCAAAAGTAGCTACTATTTAACATTTTCGACTGCAAATCTGCCAGAACTTCACAGAAATTGCTCAAACTGACAAAGCAATTTGTGCAAATTATCTTAAATCAATAAAGCGTGACAAAAATTTATATAACATTATTTCAAAGATACAGTGAATTTATGAAGCAACCTATTGCAAAAGTAGCTACTATTTAACATTTTCGACTGCATATCTGCCAGGACTTCACAGAAATTGCTCAAACTGACAAAGCAATTTGTGCAAATGATCTTAAATCAATAAAACATGACAAAAAATTTATATAACATTATTTCAAAGATACAGTGAATTTATGAAGCAACCTAGTGCAAAAGTAGCTATTATTTAACATTTTCGACTGCATATCTGCCAGGACTTCACAGAAATTGCTCAAACTGACAAAGCAATTTGTGCAAATGATCTTAAATCAATAAACGTGACAAAAAATTTATATAACATTATTTCAAAGATACAGTGAATTTATGAAGCAACCTAGTGCAAAAGTAGCTATTATTTAACATTTTCGACTGCATATCTGCCAGGACTTCACAGAAATTGCTCAAACTGACAAAGCAATTTGTGCAATGATCTTAAATCAATAAAACATGACAAAAAATTTATATAACATTATTTCAAAGATACAGTGAATTTATGAAGCAACCTAGTGCAAAAGTAGCTATTATTTAACATTTTCGACTGCATATCTGCCAGGACTTCACAGAAATTGCTCAAACTGACAAAGCAATTTGTGCAAATGATCTTAAATCAATAAAACATGACAAAAAATTTATATAACATTATTTCAAAGATACAGTGAATTTATGAAGCAACCTAGTGCAAAAGTAGCTATTATTTAACATTTTCGACTGCATATCTGCCAGGACTTCACAGAAATTGCTCAAACTGACAAAGCATTTTGTGCAAATGATCTTAAATCAATAAAACGTGACAAAAAATTTATATAACATTATTTCAAAGATACAGTGAATTTATGAAGCAACCTAGTGCAAAAGTAGCTATTATTTAACATTTTCGACTGCATATCTGCCAGGACTTCACAGAAATTGCTCAAACTGACAAAGCAATTTGTGCAAATGATCTTAAATCAATAAAACGTGACAAAAAATTTATATAACATTATTTCAAAGATACAGTGAATTTATGAAGCAAGCTACTTTAAAGTAGCTACTATTTAACATTTTCGACTGCAAATCTGCCAGGACTTCACAGAAATTGCTCAAACTGACAAAGCAATTTGTGCAAATGATCTTAAATCAATAAAACATGACAAAAAATTTATATAACATTATTTCAAAGATACAGTGAATTTATGAAGCAACCTAGTGCAAAAGTAGCTACTATTTAACATTTTCGACTGCATATCTGCCAGGACTTCACAGAAATTGCTCAAACTGACAAAGCAATTTGTGCAAATGATCTTAAATCAATAAAACGTGACAAAAAATTTATATAACATTATTTCAAAGATACAGTGAATTTATGAAGCAACCTAGTGCAAAAGTACATTCTTTTTAACATTTTCGACTGCAAATCTGCCAGAACTTCACAGAAATTGCTCAAACTGACAAAGCAATTTGTGCAAATGATCTTAAATCAATAAAACGTGACAAAAAATTTATATAACATTATTTCAAAGATACAGTGAATTTATGAAGCAACCTAGTGCAAAGTAGCTTCTTTTTAACATTTTCGACTGCAAATCTGTCAGGGACTTCACAGAAATTGCTCAAACTGACAAAGCATTTGTGCAAATTATCTTAAATCAGTAAAACGTGACAAAAAATTTATATAACATTATTTCAAAGATACAGTGAATTTATGAAGCAACCTAGTGCAAAAGGAGCTACTATTTAACATTTTCGACTGCAAATCTGTCAGGACTTCACAGAAATTGCTCAAACTGACAAAGCAATTTGTGCAAATTATCTTAAATCAATAAAACATGACAAAAAATTTATATAACATTATTTCAAAGATACAGTGAATTTATGAAGCAACCTAGTGCAAATGGAGCTTCTTTTTAACATTTTCGACTGCAAATCTGCCAGAACTTCACAGAAATTGCTCAAACTGACAAAGCAATTTGTGCAAATGATCTTAAATCAATAAAACATGACAAAAAATTTATATAACATTATTTCAAAGATACAGTGAATTTATGAAGCAACCTAGTGCAAAAGTAGCTACTATTTAACATTTTCGACTGCAAATCTGTCAGGACTTCACAGAAATTGCTCAAACTGACAAAGCAATTTGTGCAAATGATCTTAAATCAATAAAACATGACAAAAAGTTTATATAACATTATTTCAAAGATACAGTGAATTTATGAAGCAACCTAGTGCAAATGGAGCTTCTTTTTAACATTTTCGACTGCAAATCTGCCAGAACTTCACAGAAATTGCTCAAACTGACAAAGCAATTTGTGCAAATGATCTTAAATCAATAAAACGTGACAAAAAATTTATATAACATTATTTCAAAGATACAGTGAATTTATGAAGCAACCTAGTGCAAAAGTAGCTACTATTAAACATTTTCGACTGCAAATCTGTCAGGACTTCGCAAAAATTGCTCAAACTGACAAAGCAATTTGTGCAAATGATCTTAAATCAATAAAACATGACAAAAAGTTTATATAACATTATTTCAAAGATACAGTGAATTTATGAAGCAACCTAGTGCAAAAGTAGCTACTATTTAACATTTTCGACTGCAAATCTGTCAGGACTTCACAGAAATTGCTCAAACTGACAAAGCAATTTGTGCAAATTATCTTAAATCAATAAAACGTGACAAAAAATTTATATAACATTATTTCAAAGATACAGTGAATTTATGAAGCAACCTAGTGCAAAAGTAGCTACTATTAAACATTTTCGACTGCAAATCTGTCAGGACTTCGCAGAAATTGCTCAAACTGACAAAGCAATTTGTGCAAATGATCTTAAATAAATAAAACGTGACAAAAAATTTATATAACATTATTTCAAAGATACAGTGAATTTATGAAGCAACCTAGTGCAAAAGTAGCTACTATTAAACATTTCGACTGCAAATCTGTCAGGACTTCACAGAAATTGCTCAAACTGACAAAGCAATTTGTGCAAATTATCTTAAATCAATAAAACGTGACAAAAAATTTATATAACATTATTTCAAAGATACAGTGAATTTATGAAGCAACCTAGTGCAAAAGTAGCTACTATTTAACATTTTCGACTGCAAATCTGCCAGAACTTCACAGAAATTGCTCAAACTGACAAAGCAATTCGTGCAAATGATCTTAAATCAATAAAACATGACAAAAAATTTATATAACATTATTTCAAAGATACAGTGAATTTATGAAGCAACCTAGTGCAAAAGTAGCTACTATTTAACATTTTCGACTGCAAATCTGCCAGAACTTCACAGAAATTGCTCAAACTGACAAAGCAATTTGTGCAAATTATCTTAAATCAATAAAGCGTGACAAAAATTTATATAACATTATTTCAAAGATACAGTGAATTTATGAAGCAACCTAGTGCAAAAGTAGCTACTATTTAACATTTTCGACTGCAAATCTGTCAGGACTTCACAGAAATTGCTCAAACTGACAAAGCAATTTGTGCAAATTATCTTAAATCAATAAAACATGACAAAAAATTTATATAACATTATTTCAAAGATACAGTGAATTTATGAAGCAACCTAGTGCAAAAGTAGCTTCTTTTTATTATTTTCGACTGCGAATCTGCCAGGACTTCACAGAAATTGCTCAAACTGACAAAGCAATTTGTGCAAATTATCTTAAATCAATAAAACGTGACAAAAAATTTATATAACATTATTTCAAAGATACAGTGAATTTATGAAGCAACCTATTGCAAAAGTAGCTACTATTTAACATTTTCGACTGCATATCTGCCAGGACTTCACAGAAATTGCTCAAACTGACAAAGCAATTTGTGCAAATGATCTTAAATCATAAAACATGACAAAAAATTTATATAACATTATTTCAAAGATACAGTGAATTTATGAAGCAACCTAGTGCAAAAGTAGCTATTATTTAACATTTTCGACTGCATATCTGCCAGGACTTCACAGAAATTGCTCAAACTGACAAAGCAATTTGTGCAAATGATCTTAAATCAATAAAACATGACAAAAAATTTATATAACATTATTTCAAAGATACAGTGAATTTATGAAGCAACCTAGTGCAAAAGTAGCTATTATTTAACATTTTCGACTGCATATCTGCCAGGACTTCACAGAAATTGCTCAAACTGACAAAGCAATTTGTGCAAATGATCTTAAATCAATAAAACGTGACAAAAAATTTATATAACATTATTTCAAAGATACAGTGAATTTATGAAGCAACCTAGTGCAAAAGTACATTCTTTTTAACATTTTCGACTGCAAATCTGCCAGAACTTCACAGAAATTGCTCAAACTGACAAAGCAATTTGTGCAAATGATCTTAAATCAATAAAACGTGACAAAAAATTTATATAACATTATTTCAAAGATACAGTGAATTTATGAAGCAACCTAGTGCAAAAGTAGCTTCTTTTTAACATTTTCGACTGCAAATCTGTCAGGACTTCACAGAAATTGCTCAAACTGACAAAGCAATTTGTGCAAATTATCTTAAATCAGTAAAACGTGACAAAAAATTTATATAACATTATTTCAAAGATACAGTGAATTTATGAAGCAACCTAGTGCAAAAGTACATTCTTTTTAACATTTTCGACTGCAAATCTGCCAGAACTTCACAGAATTGCTCAAACTGACAAAGCAATTTGTGCAAATGATCTTAAATCAATAAAACATGACAAAAAATTTATATAACATTATTTCAAAGATACAGTGAATTTATGAAGCAACCTAGTGCAAATGGAGCTTCTTTTTAACATTTTCGACTGCAAATCTGCCAGAACTTCACAGAAATTGCTCAAACTGACAAAGCAATTTGTGCAAATGATCTTAAATCAATAAAACGTGACAAAAAATTTATATAACATTATTTCAAAGATACAGTGAATTTATGAAGCAACCTAGTGCAAAAGTAGCTACTATTTAACATTTTCGACTGCATATCTGCCAGGACTTCACAGAAATTGCTCAAACTGACAAAGCAATTTGTGCAAATGATCTTAAATCAATAAAACATGACAAAAAATTTATATAACATTATTTCAAAGATACAGTGAATTTATGAAGCAACCTAGTGCAAAAGTAGCTACTATTTAACATTTTCGACTGCAAATCTGTCAGGACTTCACAGAAATTGCTCAAACTGACAAAGCAATTTGTGCAAATGATCTTAAATCAATAAAACGTGACAAAAAATTTATATAACATTATTTCAAAGATACAGTGAATTTATGAAGCAACCTAGTGCAAAAGTACATTCTTTTTAACATTTTCGACTGCAAATCTGCCAGAACTTCACAGAAATTGCTCAAACTGACAAAGCAATTTGTGCAAATGATCTTAAATCAATAAAACGTGACAAAAAATTTATATAACATTATTTCAAAGATACAGTGAATTTATGAAGCAACCTAGTGCAAAAGTAGCTTCTTTTTAACATTTTCGACTGCAAATCTGTCAGGACTTCACAGAAATTGCTTAAACTGACAAAGCAATTTGTGCAAATGATCTTAAATCAATAAAACGTGACAAAAAATTTATATAACATTATTTCAAAGATACAGTGAATTAATGAAGCAACCTAGTGCAAAAGTAGCTACTATTAAACATTTTCGACTGCAAATCTGTCAGGACTTCACAGAAATTGCTCAAACTGACAAAGCAATTTGTGCAAATTATCTTAAATAAATAAAACGTGACAAAAAATTTATATAACATTATTTCAAAGATACAGTGAATTTATGAAGCAACCTAGTGCAAAAGTAGCTACTATTTAACATTTTCGACTGCAAATCTGTCAGGACTTCACAGAAATTGCTCAAACTGACAAAGCAATTTGTGCAAATTATCTTAAATCAATAAAACGTGACAAAAAATTTATATAACATTATTTCAAAGATACAGTGAATTAATGAAGCAACCTAGTGCAAAAGTAGCTACTATTAAACATTTTCGACTGCAAATCTGTCAGGACTTCACAGAAATTGCTCAAACTGACAAAGCAATTTGTGCAAATTATCTTAAATCAGTAAAACGTGACAAAAAATTTATATAACATTATTTCAAAGATACAGTGAATTTATGAAGCAACCTAGTGCAAAAGGAGCTACTATTTAACATTTTCGACTGCAAATCTGTCAGGACTTCACAGAAATTGCTCAAACTGACAAAGCAATTTGTGCAAATTATCTTAAATCAATAAAACATGACAAAAAATTTATATAACATTATTTCAAAGATACAGTGAATTTATGAAGCAACCTAGTGCAAAAGTAGCTACTATTTAACATTTTCGACTGCAAATCTGTCAGGACTTCACAGAAATTGCTCAAACTGACAAAGCAATTTGTGCAAATTATCTTAAATCAATAAAACGTGACAAAAAATTTATATAACATTATTTCAAAGATACAGTGAATTTATGAAGCAACCTAGTGCAAAAGTAGCTACTATTAAACATTTTCGACTGCAAATCTGTCAGGACTTCGCAGAAATTGCTCAAACTGACAAAGCAATTTGTGCAAATTATCTTAAATAAATAAAACGTGACAAAAAATTTATATAACATTATTTCAAAGATACAGTGAATTTATGAAGCAACCTAGTGCAAATGGAGCTTCTTTTTAACATTTTCGACTGCAAATCTGCCAGAACTTCACAGAAATTGCTCAAACTGACAAAGCAATTTGTGCAAATGATCTTAAATCAATAAAACGTGACAAAAAATTTATATAACATTATTTCAAAGATACAGTGAATTTATGAAGCAACCTAGTGCAAAAGTAGCTACTATTTAACATTTTCGACTGCATATCTGCCAGGACTTCACAGAAATTGCTCAAACTGACAAAGCAATTTGTGCAAATGATCTTAAATCAATAAAACATGACAAAAAATTTATATAACATTATTTCAAAGATACAGTGAATTTATGAAGCAACCTAGTGCAAAAGTAGCTACTATTAAACATTTTCGACTGCAAATCTGTCAGGACTTCGCAGAAATTGCTCAAACTGACAAAGCAATTTGTGCAAATGATCTTAAATCAATAAAACATGACAAAAAATTTATATAACATTATTTCAAAGATACAGTGAATTTATGAAGCAACCTAGTGCAAATGGAGCTTCTTTTTAACATTTTCGACTGCAAATCTGCCAGAACTTCACAGAAATTGCTCAAACTGACAAAGCAATTTGTGCAAACGATCTTAAATCAATAAAACGTGACAAAAAATTTATATAACATTATTTCAAAGATACAGTGAATTTATGAAGCAACCTAGTGCAAAAGTAGCTACTATTAAACATTTTCGACTGCAAATCTGTCAGGACTTCGCAGAAATTGCTCAAACTGACAAAGCAATTTGTGCAAATGATCTTAAATCAATAAAACATGACAAAAAGTTTATATAACATTATTTCAAAGATACAGTGAATTTATGAAGCAACCTAGTGCAAAAGTAGCTACTATTTAACATTTTCGACTGCAAATCTGTCAGGACTTCACAGAAATTGCTCAAACTGACAAAGCAATTTGTGCAAATGATCTTAAATCAATAAAACGTGACAAAAAATTTATATAACATTATTTCAAAGATACAGTGAATTTATGAAGCAACCTAGTGCAAAAGTAGCTACTATTAAACATTTTCGACTGCAAATCTGTCAGGACTTCGCAGAAATTGCTCAAACTGACAAAGCAATTTGTGCAAATGATCTTAAATAAATAAAACGTGACAAAAAATTTATATAACATTATTTCAAAGATACAGTGAATTTATGAAGCAACCTAGTGCAAATGGAGCTTCTTTTTAACATGTTCGACTGCAAATCTGCCAGAACTTCACAGAAATTGCTCAAACTGACAAAGCAATTTGTGCAAATGATCTTAAATCAATAAAACGTGACAAAAAATTTATATAACATTATTTCAAAGATACAGTGAATTTATGAAGCAACCTAGTGCAAAAGTAGCTACTATTTAACATTTTCGACTGCATATCTGCCAGGACTTCACAGAAATTGCTCAAACTGACAAAGCAATTTGTGCAAATGATCTTAAATCAATAAAACATGACAAAAAATTTATATAACATTATTTCAAAGATACAGTGAATTAATGAAGCAACCTAGTGCAAAAGTAGCTACTATTTAACATTTTCGACTGCAAATCTGCCAGGACTTCACAGAAATTGCTCAAACTGACAAAGCAATTTGTGCAAATGATCTTAAATCAATAAAACGTGACAAAAAATTTATATAACATTATTTCAAAGATACAGTGAATTTATGAAGCAACCTAGTGCAAATGGAGCTTCTTTTTAACATTTTCGACTGCAAATCTGCCAGAACTTCACAGAAATTGCTCAAACTGACAAAGCAATTTGTGCAAATGATCTTAAATCAATAAAACATGACAAAAAGTTTATATAACATTATTTCAAAGATACAGTGAACTTATGAAGCAACCTAGTGCAAAAGTAGCTTCTTTTTAACATTTTCGACTGCAAATCTGCCAGAACTTCACAGAAATTGCTCAAACTGACAAAGCAATTTGTGCAAATTATCTTAAATCAATAAAGCGTGACAAAAAATTTATATAACATTATTTCAAAGATACAGTGAATTTATGAAGCAACCTAGTGCAAAAGTAGCTACTATTTAACATTTTCGACTGCAAATCTGTCAGGACTTCACAGAAATTGCTCAAACTGACAAAGCAATTTGTGCAAATTATCTTAAATCAATAAAACGTGACAAAATATTTATATAACATTATTTCAAAGATACAGTGAATTTATGAAGCAACCTAGTGCAAAAGTAGCTTCTTTTTAACATTTTCGACTGAAAATCTGCCAGAACTTCACAGAAATTGCTCAAACTGACAAAGCAATTTGTGCAAATTATCTTAAATCAATAAAACGTGACAAAAAATTTATATAACATTATTTCAAAGATACAGTGAATTTATGAAGCAACCTAGTGCAAAAGTAGCTACTATTAAACATTTTCGACTGCAAATCTGTCAGGACTTCGCAGAAATTGCTCAAACTGACAAAGCAATTTGTGCAAATGATCTTAAATCAATAAAACATGACAAAAAATTTATATAACATTATTTCAAAGATACAGTGAATTTATGAAGCAACCTAGTGCAAAAGTAGCTACTATTTAACATTTTCGACTGCAAATCTGTCAGGACTTCACAGAAATTGCTCAAACTGACAAAGCAATTTGTGCAAATGATCTTAAATCAATAAAACATGACAAAAAGTTTATATAACATTATTTCAAAGATACAGTGAATTTATGAAGCAACCTAGTGCAAATGGAGCTTCTTTTTAACATTTTCGACTGCAAATCTGCCAGAACTTCACAGAAATTGCTCAAACTGACAAAGCAATTTGTGCAAATGATCTTAAATCAATAAAACGTGACAAAAAATTTATATAACATTATTTCAAAGATACAGTGAATTTATGAAGCAACCTAGTGCAAAAGTAGCTACTATTAAACATTTTCGACTGCAAATCTGTCAGGACTTCGCAAAAATTGCTCAAACTGACAAAGCAATTTGTGCAAATGATCTTAAATCAATAAAACATGACAAAAAGTTTATATAACATTATTTCAAAGATACAGTGAATTTATGAAGCAACCTAGTGCAAAAGTAGCTACTATTAAACATTTTCGACTGCAAATCTGTCAGGACTTCGCAGAAATTGCTCAAACTGACAAAGCAATTTGTGCAAATGATCTTAAATAAATAAAACGTGACAAAAAATTTATATAACATTATTTCAAAGATACAGTGAATTTATGAAGCAACCTAGTGCAAAAGTAGCTACTATTAAACATTTTCGACTGCAAATCTGTCAGGACTTCGCAAAAATTGCTCAAACTGACAAAGCAATTTGTGCAAATGATCTTAAATCAATAAAACATGACAAAAAGTTTATATAACATTATTTCAAAGATACAGTGAATTTATGAAGCAACCTAGTGCAAAAGTAGCTACTATTTAACATTTTCGACTGCAAATCTGTCAGGACTTCGCAAAAATTGCTCAAACTGACAAAGCAATTTGTGCAAATGATCTTAAATCAATAAAACATGACAAAAAGTTTATATAACATTATTTCAAAGATACAGTGAATTTATGAAGCAACCTAGTGCAAAAGTAGCTACTATTAAACATTTTCGACTGCAAATCTGTCAGGACTTCGCAGAAATTGCTCAAACTGACAAAGCAATTTGTGCAAATGATCTTAAATAAATAAAACGTGACAAAAAATTTATATAACATTATTTCAAAGATACAGTGAATTTATGAAGCAACCTAGTGCAAATGGAGCTTCTTTTTAACATTTTCGACTGCAAATCTGCCAGAACTTCACAGAAATTGCTCAAACTGACAAAGCAATTTGTGCAAATGATCTTAAATCAATAAAACGTGACAAAAAATTTATATAACATTATTTCAAAGATACAGTGAATTTATGAAGCAACCTAGTGCAAAAGTAGCTACTATTTAACATTTTCGACTGCATATCTGCCAGGACTTCACAGAAATTGCTAAAACTGACAAAGCAATTTGTGCAAATGATCTTAAATCAATAAAACATGACAAAAAATTTATATAACATTATTTCAAAGATACAGTGAATTAATGAAGCAACCTAGTGCAAAAGTAGCTACTATTTAACATTTTCGACTGCAAATCTGCCAGGACTTCACAGAAATTGCTCAAACTGACAAAGCAATTTGTGCAAATGATCTTAAATAAATAAAACGTGACAAAAAATTTATATAACATTATTTCAAAGATACAGTGAATTTATGAAGCAACCTAGTGCAAATGGAGCTTCTTTTTAACATTTTCGACTGCAAATCTGCCAGAACTTCACAGAAATTGCTCAAACTGACAAAGCAATTTGTGCAAATGATCTTAAATCAATAAAACGTGACAAAAAATTTATATAACATTATTTCAAAGATACAGTGAATTTATGAAGCAACCTAGTGCAAAAGTAGCTACTATTTAACATTTTCGACTGCATATCTGCCAGGACTTCGCAGAAATTGCTCAAACTGACAAAGCAATTTGTGCAAATGATCTTAAATCAATAAAACATGACAAAAAATTTATATAACATTATTTCAAAGATACAGTGAATTTATGAAGCAACCTAGTGCAAAAGTAGCTACTATTAAACATTTTCGACTGCAAATCTGTCAGGACTTCGCAGAAATTGCTCAAACTGACAAAGCAATTTGTGCAAATGATCTTAAATCAATAAAACATGACAAAAAGTTTATATAACATTATTTCAAAGATACAGTGAACTTATGAAGCAACCTAGTGCAAAAGTAGCTTCTTTTTAACATTTTCGACTGCAAATCTGCCAGAACTTCACAGAAATTGCTCAAACTGACAAAGCAATTTGTGCAAATTATCTTAAATCAATAAAGCGTGACAAAAAATTCATATAACATTATTTCAAAGATACAGTGAATTTATGAAGCAACCTAGTGCAAAAGTAGCTACTATTTAACATTTTCGACTGCAAATTTGTCAGGACTTCACAGAAATTGCTCAAACTGACAAAGCAATTTGTGCAAATTATCTTAAATCAATAAAACGTGACAAAATATTTATATAACATTATTTCAAAGATACAGTGAATTTATGAAGCAACCTAGTGCAAAAGTAGCTTCTTTTTAACATTTTCGACTGAAAATCTGCCAGAACTTCACAGAAATTGCTCAAACTGACAAAGCAATTTGTGCAAATTATCTTAAATCAATAAAACGTGACAAAAAATTTATATAACATTATTTCAAAGATACAGTGAATTTATGAAGCAACCTAGTGCAAAAGTAGCTTCTTTTTAACATTTTCGACTGCAAATCTGCCAGAACTTCACAGAAATTGCTCAAACTGACAAAGCAATTTGTGCAAATTATCTTAAAATCAATAAAACGTGACAAAAAATTTATATAACATTATTTCAAAGATACAGTGAATTTATGAAGCAACCTAGTGCAAAAGTAGCTACTATTTAACATTTTCGACTGCAAATCTGCCAGAACTTCACAGAAATTGCTCAAACTGACAAAGCAATTCGTGCAAATGATCTTAAATCAATAAAACATGACAAAAAATTTATATAACATTATTTCAAAGATACAGTGAACTTATGAAGCAACCTAGTGCAAAAGTAGCTTCTTTTTAACATTTTCGACTGCAAATCTGCCAGAACTTCACAGAAATTGCTCAAACTGACAAAGCAATTTGTGCAAATTATCTTAAATCAATAAAACATGACAAAAAATTTATATAACATTATTTCAAAGATACAGTGAATTTATGAAGCAACCTAGTGCAAAAGTAGCTTCTTTTTATTATTTTCGACTGCGAATCTGCCAGGACTTCACAGAAATTGCTCAAACTGACAAAGCAATTTGTGTAAATGATCTTAAATCAATAAAACGTGACAAAAAATTTATATAACATTATTTCAAAGATACAGTGAATTTATGAAGCAACCTAGTGCAAAAGTAGCTTCTTTTTAACATTTTCGACTGAAAATCTGCCAGAACTTCACAGAAATTGCTCAAACTGACAAAGCAATTTGTGCAAATTATCTTAAATCAATAAAACGTGACAAAAAATTTATATAACATTATTTCAAAGATACAGTGAATTTATGAAGCAACCTAGTGCAAAAGTAGCTACTATTTAACATTTTCGACTGCATATCTGCCAGGACTTCACAGAAATTGCTCAAACTGACAAAGCAATTTGTGCAAATAATCTTAAATCAATAAAACATGACAAAAAATTTATATAACAATATTTCAAAGATACAGTGAATTTATGAAGCAACCTAGTGCAAAAGTAGCTTCTTTTTAACATTTTCGACTGCAAATCTGCCAGAACTTCACAGAAATTGCTCAAACTGACAAAGCAATTTGTGCAAATTATCTTAAATCAATAAAACGTGACAAAAAATTTATATAACATTATTTCAAAGATACAGTGAATTTATGAAGCAACCTAGTGCAAAAGTAGCTACTATTTAACATTTTCGACTGCATATCTGCCAGGACTTCACAGAAATTGCTCAAACTGACAAAGCAATTTGTGCAAATGATCTTAAATCAATAAAACATGACAAAAAATTTATATAACATTATTTCAAAGATACAGTGAATTTATGAAGCAACCTAGTGCAAAAGTAGCTACTATTTAACATTTTCGACTGCAAATCTGCCAGAACTTCACAGAAATTGCTCAAACTGACAAAGCAATTCGTGCAAATGATCTTAAATCAATAAAACATGACAAAAAATTTATATAACATTATTTCAAAGATACAGTGAATTTATGAAGCAACCTAGTGCAAAAGTAGCTACTATTTAACATTTTCGACTGCAAATCTGCCAGAACTTCACAGAAATTGCTCAAACTGACAAAGCAATTTGTGCAAATTATCTTAAATCAATAAAGCGTGACAAAAAATTTATATAACATTATTTCAAAGATACAGTGAATTTATGAAGCAACCTAGTGCAAAAGTAGCTACTATTTAACATTTTCGACTGCAAATCTGTCAGGACTTCACAGAAATTGCTCAAACTGACAAAGCAATTTGTGCAAATTATCTTAAATCAATAAAACATGACAAAAAATTTATATAACATTATTTCAAAGATACAGTGAATTTATGAAGCAACCTAGTGCAAAAGTAGCTTCTTTTTATTATTTTCGACTGCGAATCTGCCAGGACTTCACAGAAATTGCTCAAACTGACAAAGCAATTTGTGCAAATTATCTTAAATCAATAAAACGTGACAAAAAATTTATATAACATTATTTCAAAGATACAGTGAATTTATGAAGCAACCTAGTGCAAAAGTAGCTATTATTTAACATTTTCGACTGCATATCTGCCAGGACTTCACAGAAATTGCTCAAACTGACAAAGCAATTTGTGCAAATGATCTTAAATCAATAAAACGTGACAAAAAATTTATATAACATTATTTCAAAGATACAGTGAATTTATGAAGCAACCTAGTGCAAAAGTAGCTTCTTTTTAACATTTTCGACTGCAAATCTGTCAGGACTTCACAGAAATTGCTTAAACTGACAAAGCAATTTGTGCAAATTATCTTAAATCAATAAAACGTGACAAAAAATTTATATAACATTATTTCAAAGATACAGTGAATTAATGAAGCAACCTAGTGCAAAAGTAGCTTCTATTAAACATTTTCGACTGCAAATCTGTCAGGACTTCACAGAAATTGCTCAAACTGACAAAGCAATTTGTGCAAATTATCTTAAATCAGTAAAACGTGACAAAAAATTTATATAACATTATTTCAAAGATACAGTGAATTTATGAAGCAACCTAGTGCAAAAGGAGCTACTATTTAACATTTTTTTTTTTTTTTTTAAATTCTTAGTTTTATTGATTCATAAATCATTTTTCAATTGTGCTACGAATATTTATAATTTTAATTTGTAAAGTTTTTTAATTATTAATATTATTTGCATTACAATAAATTTCGAAAAAATGTTCCCTAATACGGTTTTTGAAAATGCTAATTGAGTTAAATTTCTTAATGTCTTGTGGCACTGTGTTGAAAAGATTAGGACCTCGTATATAAAATGTGTGACTACCTAAGACGGAATTATATTTCCTAGCAACGAAATTTTCACGATGACGTGTTGTATGTTGATGGAATTGACTGGCTGTGTGGATTTGAATGTTGTTTTTAAGTAATTGTTTTGAGATCTTGAAAATTTGTAAGCATGTGCTCACATTACAAAGTGCCGATACTGGTAGAATTTTAACACTATATAGTTCACTTCTACTACAATGCCAGCTTTTTTTTAAAATGACTCTAAGAGCTTTTCGTTGTGTTATTTCAATTGATTGCATTAAGTTTTGTGTAATCGGTGCCCAAATAAAGTTCATATAGTTTAAGTGGCATTGAACGTGTGCATAGTACAACATTATCAAAGTTTTATCAGATAAAAGATAACTAATTCTTTTTAAGGCATAGGTGAATGAAATTATTTTACTTTGTATTGCTTGAATGTGCCATTTGAAGGATAGAGTTTCATCAATTTTAATGCCTAGTATTTGAACTACTTCCACACGCTCGATTGTTATATCTTTGAATTTTATGTTTAAAGCCTGCTCAGTGAAAGTTTCGAATCGCATTTTGTTGTGAAAAAGTATGTATTTGGTTTTAGAGATGTTTGGTGCTAGAATGTGAATTTCGAGCCAGTTGCTAATTAGTTTGAGGTCATTTTCAATTTCTTCTTTCAAGATTTGTGAGTTTGGTGCAAAATTTACTATCGACATATCGTCACAGTAAAGCGAAATTTTACCAGATAGTTGAATGCGAAATATAGAATTAACATAAATGTTAAAGAACAGACCAGATAAAACACCACCTTGTGGAGTACCAAAAATTATTGTCATGAAAATGCTTAGTTTATTTGCTACTTTTGTGGCTTGTTTCCTATTTTTTAAATAGGAAATCAAAAGATTTAAAAAGAATTTGCTTAATTTTAATTTCTTAAATTTCATTATTAGGATTTCATGATTAATACAATCATATGCTTTGCTGAGGTCTATGCATGTTAGTGAGACTGCATTTCTAGTGTCTAAATGTGAGTATATTGGGTCTAGAATGTGTGAAATTGCAATTTCTGTGTTAGACTGTTTTACATATCCAAATTGACTAGGATTAATTATATCGTTAGTGATAACATGGTCTTCTAATCTTCTAAGAATTACATATTCAAATATCTTTCCTAATATCGGGTTTATTGTAATTGGACGAAAGTTGTTGGTGCTTGTTTTGTCTCCGCCTTTGTGGATTGGTGTTACAATTCCTAATTTAAGACAGTCAGGAAATGTTCCTAGAAACATGTGTTTGTTAATAAGTGTGGTAAGATTTGTAAGTATGGATTTTTGATGGAATTTTACAAAATTATTGGACATGCCATATAAATCACGCGCATTGGATGAGGCCATATTGTTGATGATGAGTGTTATTTCATCTTCTGTCACTTTTGGGCATGTAAATTCTGAATTAATATCATACTGTTCTTCTTCATGCTGTTGGTTGAGATTATGTGTATTAACATTTAAGTTGTTGGTTATTATGTTAGGAACATTAATGAAATAGTTATTTAAGTGATTCGCAATTGCCTCAGGATCAGATATGGGTATTCCATTGTGCTTTAATAGACTGCACTCAGGTGTTTTTATGTTATTTTTATTATAAAGAAGATTGTTGATGTGTTTCCATGTTATTCTTGAGTTTGTTATATTTTCTTTAAAGACTTTTTCGTAAAATTTCTTTTTTGATTCTTTCACCTTTTTAAACACTAATTTTTTATAGAAATTAAAACGTTCTAAAATGTAGCTAGATTGTGGAAATTTTGCTTTCAGTATCATCAGTCGATTTCTTATTTGTATTAGTTTTAGTATGTGAATGTTAACATATGGCTTCTTTGCTTTATTATTTTGTTTAAAACTTATTGTATTTGCATCAATCGTCAAAGCAATTTCGTTTAAGAAATTTTCAAAGTTAGTTGCTTTAATACATTCTAAAAGCTTTAAGTTTTGAATCTTTATATTGTTTATAAGACTGAAATTAGTGCATGATTTTTGCGTATCTTGATTTCGATCTGTGTTAATATTTAGAATTATATTTTTGTGATCACCTATGCCATCGAATAAGTACATATTATGAAGGAGATTATCTTTATGAAAATGTAGGTCTGTAATAATGTGATCAATGCATGTTGTTGATTCAAAACGCCTATTAATGCGTGTTGGATATTCACGTGAAAAACTGTTTATAAATTTAAATCCATTTGTAAAAACTTTATCTTTATATTCTGTTACTTGTGACGTGTCTGCAAAGAGATTAATGTTGAAGTCACCAAAAAAGTAACAGTTGTTGTGATTAATTAATAAAAGTTCTAACTTATTCAAGAATATTTTAGCGTTTGTGTCTAATTTATTATTTGGTTGACGATATGCAAGGCCTATATTAATATGTCTTTTTAGAAGTGATATTAAGATTATGTTGTTGTTGTTAATTGATTCCTCAAAAACTATATTTCCTATGTCACAGTCATTATGAACAAATATTGAGGCACCACCTCCATTCCCAGTATCACGTACTGAGTGAAAACTTTGATAATTGATTAAATTATAGAATTTTTTATCTGATTCATTTAGCCACGTTTCAGTGACTAAAACTAAGTCAATCCTGAAATTTAAATCATTTATGAATGCTTGAAGGTCATTAATGGAGTTTCTAAGTGACTGTGCATTAATATATAGACAGTTCAGGAAAGTATTATTTGGAACATTTAAGGGTAGTTTATTGTAATGCATTACATTTAGTTCTATTTCATAATTGTTGTCTAAGTCCATTTTTCAATTTTTGGGAAGTAACATCATTGGCAAACAGATTTAGTTAATTAATTGTAAGATAGAGATTATCAAATTAAGTTTATATTGAATTGAATATATTAGCTTTTGTAACCGAAAATAAATATTTGTATTTTCATTTCGTATAGCACTTATGAGGTCTCGCTTCATACAAATTTAAATGAAATTTGTCTGTTACAAGTCCGATAAGAAGTGCTTTAGTATGAATTTTATTGCACTGAAAATATTGTGATGTTAACTTCTCTTATTATTTTCTGGTTCTATTTGCTTTCATAAGTATTGCCAGTTTAATTTGCATTAGTTAAATAATAATTGTGGTGTTAGAAACACAAGAAAACGTTGCTTCATGCATATTTGAATAAAATTTGTACGTTAGTCGTTTTCTTAATAGTGTTCTAAAAATTTTAGTACTAAGGCATACTTGTCAATCTTTCTCATTTTTAATTTAATTTTTAAGCTGGAAATCGAGTGCATTTTGTGTTGTGTTGGACATAATTCTGATTACTGAGTTCTAAGCTAGTTCTAAAGGAGTTTCATTATTGTGTTTTATTCAAAATGAATGATTTTGAATAAAGATAAATTTTGTATATTTATATATTATTTTTTGGAAACAAATTTGTTTATTTGAATGATGAGGATTTTGAGTTAAAGTGCATTTATGTTAGGAAGTAGCAGATCTGCGATTAATTTTTTTTTTAAGGACTTACTGGCGTACTAATCCGTTTCCATTGGAATTGATGATTTAAGCATTTCCAGTTGTTCTATGGAGTCAAGACGAATTGCTTTCTCCTGATTTATTAGCTTAATATGTATGCTTCCTTTCATCATCCAACATTTCTTAATTGTTTTGCATTTTTTCTTCATCTTCTTTGCTTGATCGAGAATTTGACGATTGAAAGGTGTTAGCGGTGTTTGGAAATATATAATTTTCATCCTTTCTGGATCATCTTCTTGGAGTTTAAGGATTTGTTCACCTAGTATTGGTATATATTTATCATTCGCATCAGTTTGTTTCTGTTTCACAAAATTCATCAGTTTGTTCTTTTCGCTTATATTTTGGAAGTGTATGAAGGCTGTTTGAGATTCTTTATGTTGATTGAAATTTAATTTGTGGATTTTCGAGTGATCGAATATATTACCAGACCAACTGGATAATTCATTTATAAAGTTTTCCTTGTTGACTGCATTTGGTAGATTTGATATCATTAATTGAGTTTCCAGACTTTTTTGATCAATGATGTTGAGCCTTGTTTCATGAGTATCAAGTGAGTTAATGATTTCAAATTGTTTAGTTTCACAAGCTGTTACTTGTTCCTTTGTGGATTTTAAAGTAGTTCTTATTTCATGAACATCATTCGTTAACTCATCAATTCTTTTGCTTAGATTTTCGGAGAGTATATCCATTTTTTTGTTCATTGAAGTCATGCCAGCTCGAATTTCTTTCAGTATTTTTGTCATGTCATCAGTTTCATCATCCGAATCAGGTTTGGACTTTTTTGGTTCATTCTCATCATCTAGTTCTAATGATAAATCAGAGAATTTGCGTGCTGACATTTTTTTATGAGTACCCTTTTTTGATATCGAATTAGATCTCTCAAGTGATTTGGATCTGGTCTTCATGTGTTAATAACCTTAGGTGTGCTCGATGTTTATATTTGTCTTTTTTGTGGATAAAAATGAGTTAAAGCAGTTCCTTATTCCTTTTTAATAATCATTTATTTGTGCTTGTTGCTTTAGATGTTACTTTTACTTTAAAAACTTAGTTAAACATTTTTATTTTAAATTTTTGTTAAGACTATAAACTTTACTACTCCAAGATTGGAGAATTTCTCAATTTCTGTGAAGTTCTGGCAGATTTGCAGTCGAAAATGTTAAAAAGAAGCTCCATTTGCACTAGGTTGCTTCATAAATTCACTGTATCTTTGAAATAATGTTATATAAATTTTTTGTCATGTTTTATTGATTTAAGATAATTTGCACAAATTGCTTTGTCAGTTTGAGCAATTTCTGTGAAGTCCTGACAGATTTGCAGTCGAAAATGTGCAAATGATCTTAAATCAATAAAACGTGACAAAAAATTTATATAACATTATTTCAAAGATACAGTGAATTTATGAAGCAACCTAGTGCAAAAGTAGCTACTATTTAACATTTTCGACTGCATATCTGCCAGGACTTCACAGAAATTGCTCAAACTGACAAAGCAATTTGTGCAAATGATCTTAAATCAATAAAACATGACAAAAAATTTATATAACATTATTTCAAAGATACAGTGAATTTATGAAGCAACCTAGTGCAAAAGTAGCTACTATTAAACATTTTCGACTGCAAATCTGTCAGGACTTCGCAGAAATTGCTCAAACTGACAAAGCAATTTGTGCAAATGATCTTAAATCAATAAAACATGACAAAAAATTTATATAACATTATTTCAAAGATACAGTGAATTTATGAAACAACCTAGTGCAAAAGTAGCTACTATTTAACATTTTCGACTGCAAATCTGTCAGGACTTCACAGAAATTGCTCAAACTGACAAAGCAATTTGTGCAAATTATCTTAAATCAATAAAACGTGACAAAAAATTTATATAACATTATTTCAAAGATACTGTGAATTTATGAAGCAACCTAGTGCAAAAGTAGCTACTATTTAACATTTTCGACTGCAAATCTGTCAGGACTTCACAGAAATTGCTCAAACTGACAAAGCAATTTGTGCAAATTATCTTAAATCAATAAAACGTGACAAAATATTTATATAACATTATTTCAAAGATACAGTGAATTTATGAAGCAACCTAGTGCAAAAGTAGCTTCTTTTTAACATTTTCGACTGAAAATCTGCCAGAACTTCACAGAAATTGCTCAAACTGACAAAGCAATTTGTGCAAATGATCTTAAATCAATAAAACGTGACAAAAAATTTATATAACATTATTTCAAAGATACAGTGAATTTATGAAGCAACCTAGTGCAAAAGTAGCTACTATTTAACATTTTCGACTGCATATCTGCCAGGACTTCACAGAAATTGCTCAAACTGACAAAGCAATTTGTGCAAATGATCTTAAATCAATAAAACATGACAAAAAATTTATATAACATTATTTCAAAGATACAGTGAATTAATGAAGCAACCTAGTGCAAAAGTAGCTACTATTTAACATTTTCGACTGCAAATCTGCCAGGACTTCACAGAAATTGCTCAAACTGACAAAGCAATTTGTGCAAATGATCTTAAATAAATAAAACGTGACAAAAAATTTATATAACATTATTTCAAAGATACAGTGAATTTATGAAGCAACCTAGTGCAAATGGAGCTTCTTTTTAACATTTTCGACTGCAAATCTGCCAGAACTTCACAGAAATTGCTCAAACTGATAAAGCAATTTGTGCAAATGATCTTAAATCAATAAAACGTGACAAAAAATTTATATAACATTATTTCAAAGATACAGTGAATTTATGAAGCAACCTAGTGCAAAAGTAGCTACTATTTAACATTTTCGACTGCATATCTGCCAGGACTTCACAGAAATTGCTCAAACTGACAAAGCAATTTGTGCAAATGATCTTAAATCAATAAAACATGACAAAAAATTTATATAACATTATTTCAAAGATACAGTGAATTTATGAAGCAACCTAGTGCAAAAGTAGCTACTATTAAACATTTTCGACTGCAAATCTGTCAGGACTTCGCAGAAATTGCTCAAACTGACAAAGCAATTTGTGCAAATGATCTTAAATCAATAAAACGTGACAAAAAGTTTATATAACATTATTTCAAAGATACAGTGAATTTATGAAGCAACCTAGTGCAAAAGTAGCTATTATTTAACATTTTCGACTGCAAATCTGTCAGGACTTCACAGAAATTGCTCAAACTGACAAAGCAATTTGTGCAAATTATCTTAAATCAATAAAACGTGACAAAAAATTTATATAACATTATTTCAAAGATACAGTGAATTTATGAAGCAACCTAGTGCAAAAGTAGCTACTATTAAACATTTTCGACTGCAAATCTGTCAGGACTTCGCAGAAATTGCTCAAACTGACAAAGCAATTTGTGCAAATGATCTTAAATAAATAAAACGTGACAAAAAATTTATATAACATTATTTCAAAGATACAGTGAATTTATGAAGCAACCTAGTGCAAATGGAGCTTCTTTTTAACATTTTCGACTGCAAATCTGCCAGAACTTCACAGAAATTGCTCAAACTGACAAAGCAATTTGTGCAAATGATCTTAAATCAATAAAACGTGACAAAAAATTTATATAACATTATTTCAAAGATACAGTGAATTTATGAAGCAACCTAGTGCAAAAGTAGCTACTATTAAACATTTTCGACTGCAAATCTGTCAGGACTTCGCAGAAATTGCTCAAACTGACAAAGCAATTTGTGCAAATTATCTTAAATCAATAAAACGTGACAAAAAATTTATATAACATTATTTCAAAGATACAGTGAATTTATGAAGCAACCTAGTGCAAATGGAGCTTCTTTTTAACATTTTCGACTGCAAATCTGCCAGGACTTCACAGAAATTGCTCAAACTGACAAAGCAATTTGTGCAAATGATCTTAAATCAATAAAACATGACAAAAAATTTATATAACATTATTTCAAAGATACAGTGAATTTATGAAGCAACCTAGTGCAAAAGTAGCTACTATTTAACATTTTCGACTGCATATCTGCCAGGACTTCACAGAAATTGCTCAAACTGACAAAGCAATTTGTGCAAATTATCTTAAATCAATAAAACATGACAAAAAATTTATATAACATTATTTCAAAGATACAGTGAATTTATGAAGCAACCTAGTGCAAAAGTAGCTACTATTTAACATTTTCGACTGCATATCTGCCAGGACTTCACAGAAATTGCTCAAACTGACAAAGCAATTTGTGCAAATTATCTTAAATCAATAAAACATGACAAAAAATTTATATAACATTATTTCAAAGATACAGTGAATTTATGAAGCAACCTAGTGCAAAAGTAGCTACTATTTAACATTTTCGACTGCAAATCTGTCAGGACTTCACAGAAATTGCTCAAACTGACAAAGCAATTTGTGCAAATGATCTTAAATCAATAAAACATGACAAAAAATTTATATAACATTATTTCAAAGATACAGTGAATTTATGAAGCAACCTAGTGCAAAAGTAGCTACTATTAAACATTTTCGACTGCAAATCTGTCAGGACTTCGCAGAAATTGCTCAAACTGACAAAGCAATTTGTGCAAATGATCTTAAATCAATAAAACATGACAAAAAATTTATATAACATTATTTCAAAGATACAGTGAATTTATGAAACAACCTAGTGCAAAAGTAGCTACTATTTAACATTTTCGACTGCAAATCTGTCAGGACTTCACAGAAATTGCTCAAACTGACAAAGCAATTTGTGCAAATTATCTTAAATCAATAAAACGTGACAAAAAATTTATATAACATTATTTCAAAGATACAGTGAATTTATGAAGCAACCTAGTGCAAAAGTAGCTACTATTTAACATTTTCGACTGCAAATCTGTCAGGACTTCACAGAAATTGCTCAAACTGACAAAGCAATTTGTGCAAATTATCTTAAATCAATAAAACGTGACAAAATATTTATATAACATTATTTCAAAGATACAGTGAATTTATGAAGCAACCTAGTGCAAAAGTAGCTTCTTTTTAACATTTTCGACTGAAAATCTGCCAGAACTTCACAGAAATTGCTCAAACTGACAAAGCAATTTGTGCAAATGATCTTAAATCAATAAAACGTGACAAAAAATTTATATAACATTATTTCAAAGATACAGTGAATTTATGAAGCAACCTAGTGCAAAAGTAGCTTCTTTTTAACATTTTCGACTGAAAATCTGCCAGAACTTCACAGAAATTGCTCAAACTGACAAAGCAATTTGTGCAAATGATCTTAAATCAATAAAACGTGACAAAAAATTTATATAACATTATTTCAAAGATACAGTGAATTTATGAAGCAACCTAGTGCAAATGGAGCTTCTTTTTAACATTTTCGACTGCAAATCTGCCAGAACTTCACAGAAATTGCTCAAACTGACAAAGCAATTTGTGCAAATGATCTTAAATCAATAAAACGTGACAAAAAATTTATATAACATTATTTCAAAGATACAGTGAATTTATGAAGCAACCTAGTGCAAAAGTAGCTACTATTTAACATTTTCGACTGCATATCTGCCAGGACTTCACAGAAATTGCTCAAACTGACAAAGCAATTTGTGCAAATGATCTTAAATCAATAAAACATGACAAAAAATTTATATAACATTATTTCAAAGATACAGTGAATTTATGAAGCAACCTAGTGCAAAAGTAGCTACTATTAAACATTTTCGACTGCAAATCTGTCAGGACTTCGCAGAAATTGCTCAAACTGACAAAGCAATTTGTGCAAATGATCTTAAATCAATAAAACGTGACAAAAAGTTTATATAACATTATTTCAAAGATACAGTGAATTTATGAAGCAACCTAGTGCAAAAGTAGCTACTATTTAACATTTTCGACTGCAAATCTGTCAGGACTTCACAGAAATTGCTCAAACTGACAAAGCAATTTGTGCAAATTATCTTAAATCAATAAAACGTGACAAAAAATTTATATAACATTATTTCAAAGATACAGTGAATTTATGAAGCAACCTAGTGCAAAAGTAGCTACTATTAAACATTTTCGACTGCAAATCTGTCAGGACTTCGCAGAAATTGCTCAAACTGACAAAGCAATTTGTGCAAATGATCTTAAATAAATAAAACGTGACAAAAAATTTATATAACATTATTTCAAAGATACAGTGAATTTATGAAGCAACCTAGTGCAAATGGAGCTTCTTTTTAACATTTTCGACTGCAAATCTGCCAGAACTTCACAGAAATTGCTCAAACTGACAAAGCAATTTGTGCAAATTATCTTAAATCAATAAAACATGACAAAAAATTTATATAACATTATTTCAAAGATACAGTGAATTTATGAAGCAACCTAGTGCAAAAGTAGCTACTATTAAACATTTTCGACTGCAAATCTGTCAGGACTTCGCAGAAATTGCTCAAACTGACAAAGCAATTTGTGCAAATTATCTTAAATAAATAAAACGTGACAAAAAATTTATATAACATTATTTCAAAGATACAGTGAATTTATGAAGCAACCTAGTGCAAAAGTAGCTACTATTAAACATTTTCGACTGCAAATCTGTCAGGACTTCGCAGAAATTGCTCAAACTGACAAAGCAATTTGTGCAAATGATCTTAAATCAATAAAACGTGACAAAAAATTTATATAACATTATTTCAAAGATACAGTGAATTTATGAAGCAACCTAGTGCAAAAGTAGCTACTATTTAACATTTTCGACTGCATATCTGCCAGGACTTCACAGAAATTGCTCAAACTGACAAAGCAATTTGTGCAAATTATCTTAAATCAATAAAACGTGACAAAAAATTTATATAACATTATTTCAAAGATACAGTGAATTTATGAAGCAACCTAGTGCAAAAGTAGCTACAATTTAACATTTTCGACTGCAAATCTGTCAGGACTTCACAGAAATTGCTCAAACTGACAAAGCAATTTGTGCAAATTGTCTTAAATCAATAAAACATGACAAAAAATTTATATAACATTATTTCAAAGATACAGTGAATTTATGAAGCAACCTAGTGCAAAAGTAGCTACTATTAAACATTTTCGACTGCAAATCTGTCAGGACTTCACAGAAATTGCTCAAACTGACAAAGCAATTTGTGCAAATGATCTTAAATCAATAAAACATGACAAAAAATTTATATAACATTATTTCAAAGATACAGTGAATTTATGAAGCAACCTAGTGCAAAAGTAGCTACTATTTAACATTTTCGACTGCATATCTGCCAGGACTTCACAGAAATTGCTCAAACTGACAAAGCAATTTGTGCAAATGATCTTAAATCAATAAATCATGACAAAAAATTTATATAACATTATTTCAAAGATACAGTGAATTTATGAAGCAACCTAGTGCAAAAGTAGCTACTATTTAACATTTTCGACTGCATATCTGCCAGGACTTCACAGAAATTGCTCAAACTGACAAAGCAATTTGTGCAAATGATCTTAAATCAATAAAACGTGACAAAAAATTTATATAACATTATTTCAAAGATACAGTGAATTTATGAAGCAACCTAGTGCAAAAGTAGCTACTATTTAACATTTTCGACTGCATATCTGCCAGGACTTCACAGAAATTGCTCAAACTGACAAAGCAATTTGTGCAAATGATCTTAAATCAATAAATCATGACAAAAAATTTATATAACATTATTTCAAAGATACAGTGAATTTATGAAGCAACCTAGTGCAAAAGTAGCTACTATTTAACATTTTCGACTGCAAATCTGTCAGGACTTCACAGAAATTGCTCAAACTGACAAAGCAATTTGTGCAAATGATCTTAAATCAATAAAACGTGACAAAAAATTTATATAACATTATTTCAAAGATACAGTGAATTTATGAAGCAACCTAGTGCAAAAGTAGCTACTATTTAACATTTTCGACTGCAAATCTGCCAGAACTTCACAGAAATTGCTCAAACTGACAAAGCAATTTGTGCAAATTATCTTAAATAAATAAAACGTGACAAAAAATTTATATAACATTATTTCAAAGATACAGTGAATTTATGAAGCAACCTAGTGCAAAAGTAGCTACTATTTAACATTTTCGACTGCAAATCTGTCAGGACTTCACAGAAATTGCTCAAACTGACAAAGCAATTTGTGCAAATTGTCTTAAATCAATAAAACATGACAAAAAATTTATATAACATTATTCCAAAGATACAGTGAATTTATGAAGCAACCTAGTGCAAAAGTAGCTACTATTTAACATTTTCGACTGCAAATCTGTCAGGACTTCACAGAAATTGCTCAAACTGACAAAGCAATTTGTGCAAATTGTCTTAAATCAATAAAACGTGACAAAAAATTTATATAACATTATTCCAAAGATACAGTGAATTTATGAAGCAACCTAGTGCAAAAGTAGCTACTATTAAACATTTTCGACTGCATATCTGTCAGGACTTCACAGAAATTGCTCAAACTAACGAAGCAATTTGTGCAAATTATCTTAAATCAATAAAACGTGACAAAAAATTTATATAACATTATTTCAAAGATACAGTGAATTTATGAAGCAACCTAGTGCAAAAGTAGCTACTATTAAACATTTTCGACTGCAAATCTGTCAGGACTTCACAGAAATTGCTCAAACTGACAAAGCAATTTGTGCAAATTATCTTAAATCAATAAAACGTGACAAAAAATTTATATAACATTATTTCAAAGATACAAAGAATTTATGAAGCAACCTAGTGCAAAAGTAGCTTCTTTTTAACATTTTCGACTGCAAATCTGCCAGAACTTAACAGAAATTGCTCAAACTGACAAAGCAATTTGTGCAAATGATCTTAAATCAATAAAACATGACAAAAAATTTATATAACATTATTTCAAAGATACAGTGAATTTATGAAGCAACCTAGTGCAAAAGTAGCTACTATTTAACATTTTCGACTGCAAATCTGTCAGGACTTCACAGAAATTGCTCAAACTGACAAAGCAATTTGTGCAAATGATCTTAAATCAATAAAACATGACAAAAAATTTATATAACATTATTTCAAAGATACAGTGAATTTATGAAGCAACCTAGTGCAAATGGAGCTTCTTTTTAACATTTTCGACTGCAAATCTGCCAGAACTTCACAGAAATTGCTCAAACTGCAAAGCAATTTGTGCAAATTATCTTAAATCAATAAAACGTGACAAAAAATTTATATAACATTATTTCAAAGATACAGTGAATTTATGAAGCAACCTAGTGCAAAAGTAGCTTCTTTTTAACATTTTCGACTGCAAATCTGCCAGAACTTCACAGAAATTGCTCAAACTGACAAAGCAATTTGTGCAAATTATCTTAAATCAATAAAACGTGACAAAAAATTTATATAACATTATTTCAAAGATACAGTGAATTTATGAAGCAACCTAGTGCAAAAGTAGCTACTATTTAACATTTTCGACTGCAAATCTGTCAGGACTTCACAGAAATTGCTCAAACTGACAAAGCAATTTGTGCAAATGATCTTAAATCAATAAAACATGACAAAAAATTTATATAACATTATTTCAAAGATACAGTGAATTTATGAAGCAACCTAGTGCAAAAGTAGCTTCTTTTTAACATTTTCGACTGCAAATCTGCCAGAACTTCACAGAAATTGCTCAAACTGACAAAGCAATTTGTGCAAATGATCTTAAATCAATAAAACGTGACAAAAAATTTATATAACATTATTCCAAAGATACAGTGAATTTATGAAGCAACCTAGTGCAAAAGTAGCTACTATTAAACATTTTCGACTGCAAATCTGTCAGGACTTCACAGAAATTGCTCAAACTAACAAAGCAATTTGTGCAAATTATCTTAAATCAATAAAACGTGACAAAAAATTTATATAACATTATTTCAAAGATACAGTGAATTTATGAAGCAACCTAGTGCAAAAGTAGCTACTATTAAACATTTTCGACTGCAAATCTGTCAGGACTTCACAGAAATTGCTCAAACTGACAAAGCAATTTGTGCAAATTATCTTAAATCAATAAAACGTGACAAAAAATTTATATAACATTATTTCAAAGATACAAAGAATTTATGAAGCAACCTAGTGCAAAAGTAGCTACTATTTAACATTTTCGACTACAAATCTGCCAGGACTTCACAGAAATTGCTCAAACTGACAAAGCAATTTGTGCAAATTATCTTAAATCAATAAAACATGACAAAAAATTTATATAACATTATTTCAAAGATACAGTGAATTTATGAAGCAACCTAGTGCAAAAGTAGCTACTATTTAACATTTTCGACTGCATATCTGCCAGGACTTCACAGAAATTGCTCAAACTGACAAAGCAATTTGTGCAAATGATCTTAAATCAATAAAACGTGACAAAAAATTTATATAACATTATTTCAAAGATACAGTGAATTTATGAGTAGAGAGGATGGGACTAACGTCGCTGTTTTTGAGGTGTCCGGTGTCATGATGCTGATAAGATTAAACACGATTTTACATGTAAGCGGAAATTGATAATTTTATAGCATTATTGATAAGATAGTGAAATTTTCTTAGATACACTTATAATAATTTCTTTTTGGGAAAAAGAAGTTGAAACTTGAGGCGTGCTGGGAATATGAAGAAATTTGTTTTGGTATAAACAAAGTGTGTACGACATGTGTAAGTTATTTATTATGATGTAACAGTATATTTTTTAGAAAGTATGGTTGTTAAGAGTGTGAATGATGATTTGAAAGTTGTAAAAAAAGGGCTCCTTCTTTAAAATGTATGGTGTGGACTTTGAAAGATATCACTTTTGGGTTTATGTGCCACTAAGAGTGTTCATTTTATAGAATTGTAACATAAAACGCATGAAAATGTTAAGAAAATGTTAAGAAATTATATTTATGGAAATTCAGAATGTCAAAATATGTGACAAGATGTATTTATGATGGTTCAGATATATGAGATTCATAGTTATTGCAAGATAATAAACTAATTTTCTAACAAAAAATTGGTCCCTTTAAGGGAGGTGGTTCATAAAAAAATATTGTGTATTTTAGAAATTTTCTAAATGTTTTATTGCTTCAAAATGTCACTTTAAAATATGTTAATTTTTGCGTTAAATTCTTTCCTTATGTATTTATTTAGTGTTACGATCAATATCATTGTGTGAGTGTTCAAATAATGTATGGAAGTAAAGGCGTGTCAATAACTTAAATGTTCAAATTTACGCACATCAAGTATGTTTACTTATCGTAGGAATGTCCATTACTTTTATTTTTTAAAACACTATTTAAATTTTAAGTTTTGAAGACAAGAAAATTCAGATGCTGTTTAAACGTTCATTTAAAAGTAAATGTTTTTAGAAATAAATTCCGAATTAATTTATAAAAAATGGATAACCGTGAAAATTTTGATAAATACATTGTTGAAGAATTAGGGTTAAATCCTGCCAAGCCTGCCAATTCTGAAGAGTTAGCTAGAACCAAAAAGGAACTTGAAGAACTTTTTCTTACCACTCATTCAAATGATGTTCTACACAGTTTAAAAAATTCAGAAAATCAAGAACTCGACATAAGTTCTGTGGATGAAAATATTCTGAATAAGTGTGTTGATGAAATATCAAATAAGTCGAGTTTAAAGGACTTTGAAGTGTTAAAAGGGAATTTATTTGATGAAGGGCATTCTTCTTGTTATCAAAGTGAAGTGTCTCCATTTGATGAAAGTGACTTAAAAAATGTGAATGATGTTGAATTAGAAAGAGTTTTAAAGCAAATTAATCTTAATGGTCAAACTATTCCGGATTTACAGGATTTAGGAAGGGGTGTTTTAAGTGAAAATATTTGGAGGGACAATTTAAAACAAGCATTAAAGGATGCTAAAAAAACTTTTAAGAATTTGTATGAAAAAAGCCGAGATAAAATAGACACATCGGATGATTTGACTTTAGATCAATTGAGTGATGATGAAGAAACAAAAACCCTAATTAAAGGTTTTAAATATATAAAATTTGTTAAATCAGTTCAAGAGGGAATATGGCAAGATGTTCTAACAAAAACATTCTGTAAATTGCGTTTCAAAATTAAAGAAGTTCAAGAATTTCAGAAGGCCTTCGAAGAAGTAGCGCTTTTCATAAAGGCTGGTGAGTTTTAAGAATTTTAATTTTTTTTATTCATGACAAATTTATTCATATATCTGTAATTTATCAAATAGTCTGTAAAGAAAGTCCGTTAGTTGGCATAAGGATTTGTCTTACATCTCAAAAAGCAGACTCTGGAATATTTTTATCGTTTCGAGACCCTACACAATATTCTGGTGAATTAATTTTAACGCAGTTTTTGAAGGTAGGAAATAAATTTTATTAATTAATTCAATATCAACTAAATTATCTTTTTAGGTCTCTCAAAGCAATGAAGAATATTTAGCTTCACCATTTCTGAGATTATACATCGATAAACTATCTGATTTAAGAGGAGGAGCGACTATCGATTTACAGAGTTTATCTCATGATAAAAGCCGTGATATTATTAGCAAACGGACACTGATACCTACTGAACCTTTTCTAAAACCTGGTGAACAAAAGTGCTTTATTCTAGCAGTATGCATGGGTATCCTAAAAGCTCATAATGTGACACCCCCAAAAGGCTTCAGACAAATGTCTATAAATAAGATTAAAATTTCAAAGTCCACTAATCGTCCTCGTAAAACTCAATTTATGACATATTATGATTATTTAACAAGGCTTTCAAACTTTATATCAAAAAAAGCGGATGTGGACTTTAGCATTTTTAATAGTAAAAATCAACCTGCATTAAAGGAGTTCACAAAAATTCAAAATGTCCTTGAGAATTTTACATTGCCTTCTAATATTGGATTATCTAATATTTCTACAAAGCCTCAATCCTATAGAATCAAAATATATAATTCGTTTAAAAAAGTAGTATTTTATGGAAATGCTGAGAAAAGTGACTTACAGGATGCCCAGAATTTAAACCTCCTTTACATAAACAAACATTACAATTTTATTCAAAGTCTCCCAGGGACTTTCAGTAGATCTTATTTCTGTAATCACTGTAATAAGTCAAGTAATAACAATCACAAACACAAAAACTGCGCTTTTAGCTGTTCATCATGTTTTAAGTCACCGCCGTGTCTTCACAAGAATCTAACGGATATAAATGAAATTTTTTGTGAGGAATGCACACGCGTTTTCTTTTCTGAACAATGTTACAAAAATCATCTTGATAATGAGATATGTAAAAAAATATCTTTTTGCAAGAATTGTGGCGCTTTACAACATAAAAATCATAAGTGTGGTATGTTTAGATGCTCTAAATGTGAAACGGATCGTGAAATCGAACACACATGTAAAATTCCAGTCTTTGAGCCTAAAGCTCTTAGTCCTGAAGAGCATCATTTTGTTTTCTATGATTTGGAAGCAAGAACAGAAATATCTGAGAACAAGAAAGGTGAAAAGTTTGTTGTTAATCTATGTGTTTGTGAAATAATTTGCGAGGAGTGTATAAATGTCCAGGAATCCAACTACAATTGCAAGGTTTGTGGACCACGTCAACGCATATATAGAGGCGAGAATGCTGTAAAAGATTTTCTAAATTTTCTTATTACGTTGGGACGTACAAAACGAATAACAATCCTGAGTCACTTTGGGAGTTGTTTTGACCAATTATTTGTTTTGAGAGAAATTCTCAAGGCTCATCGCGGAAAAATGCCTCAATTAACGGCAAATGGGACAAAATTATATTTGTTAAAATTGGGGAACTTAAGATTTATAGACAGTTATAACTTTATGCCTGCCAAACTGAGTAATTTGCCAAAAATGTTTGGATTTAGTGAGGATGAAAAAGGTAAAAAAAAAAAGTATTAAAGAAAAGTATTTGAATTAAAAAATTTTTTAATTTTTTAAACTTTTCTAGGATTCTTTCCTCATGGGTTTAACAAACTAGAAAATGAAAACTACATAGGTAAATATCCAGACGCTTCGTATTATGAGCCCTCTGCTATGAATGAAAAAGAGCGTGAAAAGTTTTACGAATGGTATAATAGTGTTAAGCACTTAGAATTCGATTTTCAATATGAATTGCAAAGATATTGTGAAAATGATGTAAAGTTACTTCGTATAGCGTGTGTGATATTTACCCAACAATTAAGAATGGAATGTGGGTTCGATGTATTCCAGTATTGTACAACCATAGCCAGTGTGGTGAGTCGTATTTTTAGGAAAATGTTCTACAAGCCTGACTCACTTACAATTACACCTGAATGTCATCGACTGACTGACAACCAATCCATGATTGCAATTGTTTACTTACGATATATGGAGAAACAATTTAATGTTACAATAGACAGTGCATTCCGCGGAAAAGAACGGATTGTAAAATGCAAGAATATGTCAAAATATAAAGTCGATGGATTGTTTGAAAAAGATGGTCAAACACACGTGGTGGAATTTCAAGTAAACTTAATACATAACTTCAAACCTTATGTTTTTTTTGTTAACACTATTTTTTTTAGGGTTGCATATATCATGGTTGTGTTAAGTGTCAACCTATAGATAAAGCCGCATATTTACCTCACTTTACACAAAATGATACATCCAAATTCAACAGTAGTTTAAATATGTCATTAAGAAGAGAAGAAACAGAGCGTAAAATGAATGCATTACGTGAAAGTGGGTTCATTGTCCATGAAATGAATGAGTGTGATTTTAAAAGACTTTTAAAGGAGGATCCAGAACTTGAAAGAGAACTGAGACAAGACATTTCAGAACCTCCTCTTAGAACAAGAGATTCTTTTTTTGGTAAGTTTATAAGTTTACGTATAAAATATAATAAAAAAGTTAAAATTAATTAAATTTAGGAGGATCAGTGGATTGTATTGTTACGCACAAAGTTGCAGATTCAAATGAGACCATTCAGTATTTAGACTACACAAGGTACTTTAATAAATTGATTTTATGTATTCAAAGTGTTAATTAAATCTATATTACAATTCTTCTTCTTATTCTTAATGAATAGTTTGTATCCCTACATTTTGAGGTAATGTTAAGCAGATTAAAAACAAAAAAAAAAAAAAAACACAAATGATTTGAGATAAACTTTTTTTAAAAAAAAATAGATACTGTCTACTTCCTTCAGATGCACCGAAGAGGATTTTAATCGGAAATAATGAGTGCTCTAAAGTTAATTTGCACAAATTCGATGGATTTATTCGATGTCAGATCCTACCACCAAAATCACTACTTTTTCCAGTGTTGCCATGTCGAATCAATTCGAAACTAATGTTTGTTTTATGCCATAAATGTGCAGTTAATGAGAGTTCTTCAGATTGTACCCACAGTGATGATGAACGAGGATGGACAGGAGTATTCGTGAGTGTTGAATTAAAACATGCTCTAGAACTTGGCTACAAAGTGGTGTACATTCATGAAATTCATGAGTATGAATTGCGAGCAGACATGTTCACGGGCTTCATCAGACATTTTTATGTTAAAAAAATTCTAGCTTCAGGAAAGCCTGCAAATTTTGAAAAATTTAAAGAAGAATTTTATCGACGTGAAGGAATTATGTTAAATGAAGATGAATTTGAAGATAATCCAGCAAAGCGATCACTGGCTAAGCTTATGCTAAATAGGTACGTTTGAATAAGAGTAAATTACCATAGTAATAATAATAAAATGACCGTTAAATTTTCAAAAATTACTAACATTACCATAAGATTTTTACTCCTCCTACTACTACTACTTCTCACATAAACTGATTTATATCAAAGTTTTGCTTAATATTTATTTTTTTCATATATTTTTAAAGCCTTTGGGGGAAGTGGGCTCAAAAAAATCACCCACACTGTAGATTAATTGAAGATCCTCAAGAACTATTCTTAATGATTAATAATCCTCAAATTGATATAAAGAGTTCTTACATAGTTAATCCAGAAATCCTCCTTGTAACATATGATGATTCAAGTGACACTTCAGTTTTAAATACTACATCATTAGCCTGTGCATCCTTTGTAACTGCATATGGCAGGGATCGATTGCATAGGCAACTGCAGCCATTAGGGGCTAAAATTTTGTATTACGACACGGATTCCGTCGTGTGTTGCGCAACTAAAGGAAGTAATGAGATTGCACAAGGAGAACAACTTGGCGATCTTAAAAATGAACTCTTGGAGTATGGTGAAAATGCATATATAACGGAATTCGTTGGCACTGGGCCTAAGAGTTATGCAATGAAGATTGTTAACCCCGACACAGGAAAGATTACAGAAGTTTGTAAAGTTAAAGGTAATTAAAATCAATTCAACTCAATTCATCCCAAATTTAGTAACTAGATATGCCATGCATTCAACAAATGCTTGTAAACACAAAAAAATTGAAAGCATGTTTATTTTAACGGTTTTTTTTTTGAATTTTAAGGCATTACTCTCAACCATAAAACATCGCAGTCCATTAACTTCACAAGTATATTTCAACACGCAACTTGTGAAAAAATCGAACCAATAAAGATAAGCAACAAGATGTTTGTTCGTACACGTGATGCTGAAGTCTACTTAACTGATCATGAGAAGACGTTTCGTGCTGTATTAAAGAAACGGCGTAGAATTGGCAATCGGACAGTCCCATATGGCTATACTTCAAATGTGAATTAGTTTGGAAAAAAATTAATAAAGTTATTTTTTCTAAAATAAATCCCTTAAAATATTTTATTTAAATTTTATTGCACAAAAATTTCAGATATTGTACATTTCACAACATAAGCTTGAGCGAAAAATGCATACAGTTACCAATAATATGAACATATGTATTAGTGTTAATAAGTGAGGTTACTCCCCCGTGAAGCACTACCTCATGTTTGTGTTTGTGTGTGTGCATTTACAATACTAAAACAAATTTATCTTCAAGGGAGGAGGAGTGACAACTAAGATTTTTTTCCAAAAATTGTCACATTTAGGCTATTTAAAAAGACTAAGCAGTGAACTTGACATCATTTATTTTCAATTTTTTTGTGAAGCATCACAGATCTTAAGACAAATATCTAAAACGTTAAGAAAAGTCAATTTTTTGAAACCATGGCTCAAATCAGTAATAATGTAAGTAATAAAATATTTATAAAGTGAAGTGAAGTGAAGTCAAAAATATTAAGTTTTAAAATACATTTTTTCTTTAATCCTCCAACAACAACTAGAATTCATGCGGTGTGGCAAACATTGATATTTTAAACAATGTCAACAAGAAAATTTTGAGACAAACTGTAAGACCAACTGATCTTCTCCTCAATACCCATTATTCAGCTGAGACAATTCGGAAAGTTCACACCAATTACGGAGATGTCTATTTACTTGAATCTGAGGATTTCATTATGTTCATGCCAAAACGCTATAGTGGTGTTGAAATTGAGGAGTTTGTAAAAAATCGGCATTTTATGATTAGTGGATTTGCAGGGTTTGGCCGTCATCGTACACCTATTTTAAACTTTTTGTTAAAGGATGAGGCACAAGCATCAGCTTCAATCACTCAACAGAATGCTGAAAATAATAAAATGTAATATTGAATTGCATTTATTAAATGAATAAAAAAAATTTCTTTTACAAACTTCAAAATTTTAATTGTTGGTCAATTTTATTCAATTTATTTTATTTTACAGTTTTTATTTTAATTTTTAAATATTAAAAAAAAAAATCATGCCCTATTTCATGTTAAAAGATTTGAAAATTTTTTCGACTTGAATATCATTCATTGTAACATTTAGACTAAAGTGTGACAAAAAGTCTTGAAGAGATCTGTTATGGCATAAATAATATCCAAAAATGCAACAATACAAGCCACATACTCTGCTTTTTAATTGTTGCAACTGTTGAGTGTTAAAAACTATACTTTTACAGTGCATTCGAATAAATTGTTGAACAATTTGATTTGATGGTTTTTGGGCAAAACTACAAAAAAAAGTACCGTGGCCTTCTTTTGATATAAAAAGGGATTGCCAATGTTCTCCAGGATGTTGAGATGAACTCGTATTAATAACGAAAATTGCTGGTAAATTGACTTTATTAGGAAGATAATCATATGGTCCAACAAATACCATTTTTACAGGCAATGTAGTTAAAAAGTTGTCAATTTGAAATTTAAACATTTTTTTTTTAAGTTGCGTAATCAAGAAAAACTTCACGATGTTGATTTATCTCAATGAGATTATTGTATTCCAAATAAACGACTGCTACAATATGCTTTGCCAGAACTTTACTGAATTGGAGGTCTATTCTTAGACTGCCGGATGCTGGGAGTGACCAGAAAGGACTGTTCGATGAAATGTCGTGCGTGAGGTCGAATATTGTTACCATAAAACCCCCTTTATAATCCGAGTAACTTATGTTTAATGAGGAGTTCTCAAATGTATTATTACTGTCATACACTAAACTGTTATAAGCATCTGTATAACAATCGGTTGAAAATGAAGGTTTCAAAGGAAGATTTCTAATATTCCCTTCTGAGAGAATATTCAAGTAGCATATGTCATGATGTTCAAAATTAAAAGGATTTGAGTGCCATGACCCATTAAATGCCGTACTGTCTAAAAATCCAAGGATTATTCGAGATGGTAGCTGATTATGTTGAAAACCTTCAAGAGTGGCACTCTGTACACCTTTTCCAATTAATATGTTGCGCATTTCTGTTCTCACTATAGGGTACTTGGCTGTAAATGTCATCATTGTCTTAGCATGTGCAGCCATAATAGCTGCAGCTAATTGCACACGCCGTACCAATAACACACATTCTGTTATGATGATCTTATATTTTGAGGCGTCAGTCGTTTTAGTAATCACACAAAACTCATTTTTACTTCGGTAAAATTTTAAACCAATTTGTACATTATTAAGCATATATTTGTTAGAGTTGAATAAGTCTAAATGCAATGGGCCCTCCATTGAAAATTCACCCTGTTGAGCTATTTTACGTCTCACTTTATATCCTTCATTTTCCTCATCAGCTAACATTTTGTGTGATGTGTCTTTAAAGAAATGTGCTGTTTGCAATATACCATTCTTCTCATTAGAGTAGTTGAGGAGATTTTCAAAGTAAGCCTTAAATGGATATAATGAATTCTGACAAGTAATTACTTTTTGATTTAATTCCACATTAATTTGTTGAAATAAACTATGCAAGGAATTATTTATCAAAGCAGCATTACAGCCCTCAGGAAGTGGTGTACCATTTTCACAAACAATTTTAGCTTTAACTCTTAGTCGCGTATGTCCCATATCGGTATACGATTTCTGGCATGGCGGTACATTGAATTCGATTGCTGATTCTGATGAAATTAAGTCAAGAGGGGTCGTTGGGCGAATTTCCAAAAAAAATCCTTCGGTTACTGTCATATTGGTAGGAGGTACCGTGAACAAATCTGCTCCTGATGATATGGAGGGCTTTGATGCAATATTTAGAAATGCCATTATTTTGAAATTAATTAACAATTAAAAATAATAATCTTGGGTATCGTTGATATTTTTCCTTCGCTTAGTAACTTTTTTTTTATTCAATTTTCGACGCTTAACAGTCTTTTTAACTGGCTTTTTTTTCTTTTTTGATTTTGATTTACTTTTTATAACTTTACGATTCTTAGTGTTATTAGACCGAATATGCGATGAAGACTGGCGATTCCTACACAATATTGAGTCTTTTTTATAGCCATGACCGTTCATTCCATAAAATTTATGAGCTAGCTTATCAGCTACCTCAAGACCACGTGTTTTGAGGGCGTTCTTGAAGTCTTTATTATTGGCCACATCTGTCAATACATCATTTGCTCCTCTTAAAAATTCACGTCCCAACGAAATTCCACCACTTTTTAGGAGAGGAATTACGTTCCGGAAAATTCCTGACAGGAAGGCACCAATTCCTATAGATAAATTTACAATTAATTTTTAAATTAAAAAAAAAAAAAAACATGATTATTATTATCAAAATTACCATTTCCTCTTTGAAAGTTTGTTCCCGTAAAATAATCAAATGACCCCCCGGCCTGTTGATTATAATAGTTCTCAAGTATTTTCATATTTTGTTCAAATTCCATTTTTTAATTTTTCTCTTAAAATCGACGAAACTTAAGTATCAAGGCGAACTCTCCGAATTGAAATGGCACTTTCTGGCCTGTATTGTCTCTTATATGTACCGTCATGGTATCAATTGTGCGTTTTGAAATTTTTAAAAAGTCATGACTTTCGAAATTACGCTGAATAACATCACCAAAATTAGAATTATTTTCTACACCTGGACAGATTTTTAGGACTTGACATAGTTTATCGCCTACATTCTGAGACTCTATAAAATCAGCATAGATAAAAAATAAGCTTGGAAACCCTAAATTTATATTATAAGGAAAATTTGCAACTGTTTCATTGTCGTTTAATAAATTGTGAGTATCGGGATTAAATCCGCAAATCAATCCTAATTTTCCTTCTAAGTATAAACGTGTCATGTGGCACTTTTCAACACTACCATCATACTTTTTTTTGCTATACTTGCACAATAAATCTCGTTTATCTTTATCAATAATTATACGACGTTTATTTTCATCGATCGTAAATAAATTCAATATTGGTGGGTCTTCCTTCTTGGGTGACACAATTTTTTCTCGCACATTTTCATTTAAAATATCGATAACTTCAAAAATATTTGAATAATGATCATATGGCAAATTCACTATTACTCTTAGTTTAAAAATTTTCTCAACAGCATTTGGGACAAATTTGTCCATTTCCAAAATTAAACTATTATTATATGGTGTAATGTTTTGAATTGTTTGAGGATATACAATGGATGTAGCAGCCACTCTAAAATCGTCTGACAAATGTAGTGTTTGAGGTAGAATAACTGAAAATGAACATGTTGTGTTCTCAGGATAATAATTCAAATTAGAATCACTGAGCAGTGTAATAAAAAATTCATCTTTATTGGGATCGGCACGTGTCATTTTTTTTATTATTATGATATCAAATCTCTTTTTTTTATCCAACTACACTTTTTAAATCCTTTCCACTTTACTAAAACTTCTTTTGTTCCTTTAAAAGTGCGCTGTTTTAAAATTTTTTCGATGCGATGCAAAGTATTTGAATCATTGGCGACTGGTTGTAGTTCAGCTCTGTAGAATGCACCTTGAACTAACTCTCCTTGCAAATCAGTCAGTCTATATATATAGCAATGGTGTCTTATTTTTTTTCTCACAATGAAAATTTCATCTGAGTAATTACATAAATAGCCCTTGTCAAACGGTGTTTTAGTTTTTGAAACGCGTACAAAATCCCCTTCATTTAAAGGTTTTTCCTTTTTGTTTCGAAGTTTTTTGATAAGTCCAGCTTGATGCTTCTGAATGAATTCCCAAACCTCTAAAACATTAGATTTGTTGACATTTATCGGGGCTCTTCCAATCGATCGATTATATCTTATATTCATTAGATTTGTTATTTTTGGGATTTCAGTTATATAACTGAATGTTCTTTTTGAAGTCAGAATCTTAAACAGAATTCCTTTAAAAGAACGGATAGCTCGTTCCGAAAAACATGCGTGTGAACTCTCATTAGATGGGAAAAACTGTACAATATTTTGCTTTTTAAAAAAATCAGTTAATTTTTTATTTTTCAATTCCCCTCCGGAATCTGATGAAAAATAAAGAGGCTTTGCACCTCTTTCTTGAATTATGGACTCAATTGCATTTAAAACTTCATTGGCTGACTTTGATTTCAAGGCCCTAGTCGATACAAGTCTTGTAAAACAGTCAACTATCAAAATTACATATTTATAGTTGTCATTAAACTTACTAAGACTCGATAAATCTATAAGGTCACATTGCCACTGTTCATTGATGTTAGTAATTTGGTATGGTATCCTTTTATACTTCAATTGACGGGGTTTATGCAAAACATAGGCTAACTGATTACTCAAAAATTTTGAAATAACCGTTTTAGGTATTTTTTTTCCAGCTATTGCATAAATATTTTTTAACGTTGAAAATGCTGAAGGATTTTTTAGGTCATAATATAATGACTTTAATGTAGTTCCATCAGCTCCATGCGTGACTTTGTTTGCCATTTCTTGATTACTTCATGCCCTCTTGGGTGTGGATTCTTTCTATTTGTTTTTCGGGAGGGTTTGGGGGTCGAATCAGTTATTAATTTCCGTTTTATCGCTTTTCGTGGGCCTCTAGGGGTATCTGCTGAAAAAGATATTTCCATAGGAACAATCTTCTCCAAGGCTTTTTTTTTATCTGTAGAGTTATTCGGTTTAGGTGTCAATTTAGCTTCCAGAATTTTTAATTTCTCATTTAACAACAGAACTTGTCCTAAAACAGTGTTATTTTGAGAAGTCCCTGCTGGCGATTGAGGTAATTCTGGTCTCTTACGGTTGACACTCTGTCCTGAATATTCCGGAAAATTAACAGGATTTATATTATCTTCAAATCTTATTTTTTGAGCCTCACTAGGCAGACTATTCATGAGAAAAAGTTGACTTTTGTGTGCTTTAAATTGTTTTGGAGGTTCCTCACTCCCTGGTGATTCCGTAGCCAAAATTTTCTTTACAATTGCTCCTGTTTCTTCAAGTTCTCGCTTCTTGCGGATTTTTTCGCTCTCTGTATGGCTTAAATACTGAGTCAATAAATTATTAAACTGCTGCACTTTCTCATCATCACTCAAATATGACTGATGCAAAATTTCTTCAGATTTTTTATTAAACGCTGTTTTAGGATCAGTACTGCTATCGTGAATACTAGAAATCATCTTTGAACCCTTAATATCGAATACATCATGACATCCTTTAGAGTTCAGTCCACATTTTTTGGCTTCATCATAATCAACTAACACCATTTTTTTTCCAAAATTCATGTTTATTTCACTTTTTAATAAAATATGTTACAAGTTCAGAAACCAGCGGTACTAGAAATGGAATCCAAAATCCGTTACCCTTTTGACTTAATAATTGTCTCTTCACTTTGATAAATTTACTGTATTCTTTTTTATTTTTACATCCACTTGCCGAGGCTGCTAATTTTTGAATAAACTTTCGATGTTTTTTTAATTTTTTAAATTGTGCAGCTGAACAATTAATGTTCCCTTTCAAATAGTTCAAGGCAATTTCTTCAATTGCTTCAATTAAGTCAGTATTGGCCTCTTTTATCAAAGATTTTCTTAATTGAGGCGTAGACTTGGAAAGAAGCTGTAAAAGACGTAATTCTTGCTCTGCACGTGTCTGCATGTCAGTAAAAAATGAAACATCTAATAGAGCTGTAGTCATATTTAATTATTTTTTATTTTTTCTTCAAAGAAACATACACAATAGTATTTTCATCATCTGGAAAAATATTTTTTCTCATTCTAAGATCGTTGTGACAACACTGTGTAAGATCCAATAAAATGTAAGAATGTCCATCATGACATGCATTATTGTAAGCTTCCAAAAAGAACTTTGCATTTTGAGGCATAATTTGGCGTCCTAAACATGATATTTGATCTAATGCACGGGGGTTTTTAAACAAAATCATATAATGACTATTCAGTGATATTGTTCGAAAATATTTGTTAGACGTAAATACATTTTGTGCCAGTAACAAAACGGAAACATTTAAATGATGAGACAGTCTAGTGTATAAGTCCTGAACCACTCCATCACAATCTGATGCCTGGTCGTCAATAATTAATAATCGATGCTTTTTATCCGAAAAATCATTAACGTTCGGGATGCCTTCATGAATACGAATTTTTTTATCATATTTTATGAAATCTGGGAGAAAAATTTCATGCTCAGGTGGTAATGAAAAAATAATTTCTTCAAATTCTTTATCGAAAAGCCATTTACGCCATTTAAGCAATCTAAAACAAAAAGAAGATTTTCCACATCCTGTTGGTCCCGCGACAATTGCTGTTAATGGGCATTTAAATTGAAGTCTATCCATCTCCAAAGGATAAAACTGCTGCTATTCAGACCTTTTGAATTTTTTTTCTTTTTCTTTTTATTTTTTTCACCACCTATTGTTATTACAATTTTAAAATAAACTTGAGTGTAGAAACACATAATGTGATATGCGATAATTTTATTAAACTCCCTTTATTTATATATACATATTTAACTGAAAAAAAAAACAAATCCTGAAAATATTATTTTAAATTAATCCAAAAAAAATTTAATTGAAAAATTTTTATTTTTATTTGTACAAAACGAAATTTTCATACAGATATTGAATTTTACGATTTAATTTGGCGATCTCCGATTCTGTTGCACACATTTTTATTATTTTTGATAAAATATCCACTAAAACCTGAGCCGCTAGTTTTAATCCATTTGAGTGAATGCTGGCCAAATATGTAGAAATCTGAATGCTTTGATTCTTTGGAATAATATGTGTAAATTTTCTCTGATAGACAGTCAAGGATTTCGCAGTTTCAGTGTACAAACTATAATAACGATGTGACTTGATGAGACAGTCATGAATATCTTCCAAGTTGTCCACAAAATTTAATCCAACTAAATCTTCATCATCTTTTAAAAATATTTTCACTTCTGGAATCTCCAAATAAAAGATTTTTACACAGGGTGTCATCTGTAATTTTTTTGTTATTATGTTCAGATTGATTTGCCATTCCTGTACATCACCGAAGAGTATCTGCTCACGATTATCTTTATAGACTTCCCAAAAATCCAAATCGCTCACAAGTATTTCACTTTCAAAAAATTCATTTGAATTTATTAAATCTTCCAATTTCTTGAAAATAAATTTAAAAAATTTTAAATTCACCATTTCCGATGCTTAACTGCAAAATAATGATCAGTGCTAAATTTTTTTTAAAAAAAAATATGTTAAGTCTTCACAATTTAAAGATAGCCTTTAACACGCCCTAACAACGCCATTGAATTTTTCTTCTCAATGTTTTTTTTTTTTTTTTTTCGTCTACACCCTTCGTATTAGTATTTTTTTTAAAAAAAAAAGATGAACCCAGAAATTGTATATCTCTAGTATCCATAAAAAAAAAACTAATATTCAAATTTCATACCCTTTCTGATTTTTTTTTTTTGGGTTGTAAAATGAACCATTATATTTTTTATGGCCTGTACCTAAAAACATTTCAATATTTTTGACCTTACAACATTATTTCTATGAGTTTTAAGAATTTTTAAAAATTCTCAAATTGCCATTCACACTCTTAACAACCATACTTTCTAAAAAATATACTGTTACATCATAATAAATAACTTACACATGTCGTACACACTTTGTTTATACCAAAACAAATTTCTTCATATTCCCAGCACGCCTCAAGTTTCAACTTCTTTTTCCCAAAAAGAAATTATTATAAGTGTATCTAAGAAAATTTCACTATCTTATCAATAATGCTATAAAATTATCAATTTCCGCTTACATGTAAAATCGTGTTTAATCTTATCAGCATCATGACACCGGACACCTCAAAAACAGCGACGTTAGTCCCATCCTCTCTACTTTTATGAAGCAACCTAGTGCAAAAGTAGCTACTATTTAACATTTTCGACTGCATATCTGCCAGGACTTCACAGAAATTGCTCAAACTGACAAAGCAATTTGTGCAAATGATCTTAAATCAATAAATCATGACAAAAAATTTATATAACATTATTTCAAAGATACAGTGAATTTATGAAGCAACCTAGTGCAAAAGTAGCTACTATTTAACATTTTCGACTGCAAATCTGTCAGGACTTCACAGAAATTGCTCAAACTGACAAAGCAATTTGTGCAAATGATCTTAAATCAATAAAACGTGACAAAAAATTTATATAACATTATTTCAAAGATACAGTGAATTTATGAAGCAACCTAGTGCAAAAGTAGCTACTATTTAACATTTTCGACTGCAAATCTGCCAGAACTTCACAGAAATTGCTCAAACTGACAAAGCAATTTGTGCAAATTATCTTAAATCAATAAAACGTGACAAAAAATTTATATAACATTATTTCAAAGATACAGTGAATTTATGAAGCAACCTAGTGCAAAAGTAGCTACTATTTAACATTTTCGACTGCAAATCTGTCAGGACTTCACAGAAATTGCTCAAACTGACAAAGCAATTTGTGCAAATTGTCTTAAATCAATAAAACATGACAAAAAATTTATATAACATTATTCCAAAGATACAGTGAATTTATGAAGCAACCTAGTGCAAAAGTAGCTACTATTTAACATTTTCGACTGCAAATCTGTCAGGACTTCACAGAAATTGCTCAAACTGACAAAGCAATTTGTGCAAATTGTCTTAAATCAATAAAACGTGACAAAAAATTTATATAACATTATTCCAAAGATACAGTGAATTTATGAAGCAACCTAGTGCAAAAGTAGCTACTATTAAACATTTTCGACTGCATATCTGTCAGGACTTCACAGAAATTGCTCAAACTAACAAAGCAATTTGTGCAAATTATCTTAAATCAATAAAACGTGACAAAAAATTTATATAACATTATTTCAAAGATACAGTGAATTTATGAAGCAACCTAGTGCAAAAGTAGCTACTATTAAACATTTTCGACTGCAAATCTGCCAGAACTTAACAGAAATTGCTCAAACTGACAAAGCAATTTGTGCAAATGATCTTAAATCAATAAAACATGACAAAAAATTTATATAACATTATTTCAAAGATACAGTGAATTTATGAAGCAACCTAGTGCAAAAGTAGCTACTATTTAACATTTTCGACTGCAAATCTGTCAGGACTTCACAGAAATTGCTCAAACTGACAAAGCAATTTGTGCAAATGATCTTAAATCAATAAAACATGACAAAAAATTTATATAACATTATTTCAAAGATACAGTGAATTTATGAAGCAACCTAGTGCAAAAGTAGCTACTATTTAACATTTTCGACTGCAAATCTGTCAGGACTTCACAGAAATTGCTCAAACTGACAAAGCAATTTGTGCAAATGATCTTAAATCAATAAAACATGACAAAAAATTTATATAACATTATTTCAAAGATACAGTGAATTTATGAAGCAACCTAGTGCAAATGGAGCTTCTTTTTAACATTTTCGACTGCAAATCTGCCAGAACTTCACAGAAATTGCTCAAACTGCAAAGCAATTTGTGCAAATTATCTTAAATCAATAAAACGTGACAAAAAATTTATATAACATTATTTCAAAGATACAGTGAATTTATGAAGCAACCTAGTGCAAAAGTAGCTACTATTTAACATTTTCGACTGCAAATCTGTCAGGACTTCACAGAAATTGCTCAAACTGACAAAGCAATTTGTGCAAATGATCTTAAATCAATAAAACATGACAAAAAATTTATATAACATTATTTCAAAGATACAGTGAATTTATGAAGCAACCTAGTGCAAAAGTAGCTTCTTTTTAACATTTTCGACTGCAAATCTGCCAGAACTTCACAGAAATTGCTCAAACTGACAAAGCAATTTGTGCAAATTATCTTAAATCAATAAAACGTGACAAAAAATTTATATAACATTATTTCAAAGATACAGTGAATTTATGAAGCAACCTAGTGCAAAAGTAGCTACTATTTAACATTTTCGACTGCAAATCTGTCAGGACTTCACAGAAATTGCTCAAACTGACAAAGCAATTTGTGCAAATTGTCTTAAATCAATAAAACATGACAAAAAATTTATATAACATTATTTCAAAGATACAGTGAATTTATGAAGCAACCTAGTGCAAAAGTAGCTTCTTTTTAACATTTTCGACTGCAAATCTGCCAGAACTTCACAGAAATTGCTCAAACTGACAAAGCAATTTGTGCAAATGATCTTAAATCAATAAAACGTGACAAAAAATTTATATAACATTATTCCAAAGATACAGTGAATTTATGAAGCAACCTAGTGCAAAAGTAGCTACTATTAAACATTTTCGACTGCAAATCTGTCAGGACTTCACAGAAATTGCTCAAACTAACAAAGCAATTTGTGCAAATTATCTTAAATCAATAAAACGTGACAAAAAATTTATATAACATTATTTCAAAGATACAGTGAATTTATGAAGCAACCTAGTGCAAAAGTAGCTACTATTAAACATTTTCGACTGCAAATCTGTCAGGACTTCACAGAAATTGCTCAAACTGACAAAGCAATTTGTGCAAATTATCTTAAATCAATAAAACGTGACAAAAAATTTATATAACATTATTTCAAAGATACAAAGAATTTATGAAGCAACCTAGTGCAAAAGTAGCTACTATTTAACATTTTCGACTACAAATCTGCCAGGACTTCACAGAAATTGCTCAAACTGACAAAGCAATTTGTGCAAATTATCTTAAATCAATAAAACATGACAAAAAATTTATATAACATTATTTCAAAGATACAGTGAATTTATGAAGCAACCTAGTGCAAAAGTAGCTACTATTTAACATTTTCGACTGAAAATCTGCCAGAACTTCACAGAAATTGCTCAAACTGACAAAGTAATTTGTGCAAATGATCTTAAATCAATAAAACATGACAAAAAATTTATATAACATTATTTCAAAGATACAGTGAAATTATGAAGCAACCTAGTGCAAAAGTAGCTACTATTAAACATTTTCGACTGCAAATCTGTCAGGACTTCACAGAAATTGCTCAAACTGACAAAGCAATTTGTGCAAATTATCTTAAATCAATAAAACATGACAAAAAATTTATATAACATTATTTCAAAGATACAGTGAATTTATGAAGCAACCTAGTGCAAAAGTAGCTACTATTTAACATTTTCGACTGAAAATCTGCCAGAACTTCACAGAAATTGCTCAAACTGACAAAGTAATTCGTGCAAATGATCTTAAATCAATAAAACATGACAAAAAATTTATATAACATTATTTTAAAGATACAGTGAATTTATGAAGCAACCTAGTGCAAAAGTAGCTACTATTTAACATATTCGACTGCAAATCTGTCAGGACTTCACAGAAATTGCTCAAACTGACAAAGCAATTTGTGCAAATTATCTTAAATCAACAAAACGTGACAAAAAATTTATATAACATTATTTCAAAGATACAGTGAATTTATGAAGCAACCTAGTGCAAAAGTAGCTACTATTTAACATTTTCGACTGCAAATCTGTCAGGACTTCACAGAAATTGCTCAAACTGACAAAGCAATTTGTGCAAATTATCTTAAATCAATAAAACGTGACAAAAAATTTATATAACATTATTTCAAAGATACAGTGAATTTATGAAGCAACCTAGTGCAAAAGTAGCTACTATTAAACATTTTCGACTGCAAATCTGTCAGGACTTCGCAGAAATTGCTCAAACTGACAAAGCAATTTGTGCAAATTATCTTAAATCAATAAAACGTGACAAAAAATTTATATAACATTATTTCAAAGATACAGTGAATTTATGAAGCAACCTAGTGCAAAAGTAGCTACTATTTAACATTTTCGACTGCAAATCTGTCAGGACTTCACAGAAATTGCTCAAACTGACAAAGCAATTTGTGCAAATTATCTTAAATCAATAAAACGTGACAAAAAATTTATATAACATTATTTCAAAGATACAGTGAATTTATGAAGCAACCTAGTGCAAAAGTAGCTACTATTTAACATTTTCGACTGCAAATCTGCCAGAACTTCACAGAAATTGCTCAAACTGACAAAGCAATTCGTGCAAATGATCTTAAATCAATAAAACATGACAAAAAATTTATATAACATTATTTCAAAGATACAGTGAATTTATGAAGCAACCTAGTGCAAAAGTAGCTTCTTTTTAACATTTTCGACTGCAAATCTGCCAGAACTTCACAGAAATTGCTCAAACTGACAAAGCAATTTGTGCAAATGATCTTAAATCAATAAAACGTGACAAAAAATTAATATAACATTATTTCAAAGATACAGTGAATTTATGAAGCAACCTAGTGCAAAAGTAGCTACTATTTAACATTTTCGACTGCATATCTGCCAGGACTTCACAGAAATTGCTCAAACTGACAAAGCAATTTGTGCAAATGATCTTAAATCAATAAAACATGACAAAAAATTTATATAACATTATTTCAAAGATACAGTGAATTTATGAAGCAACCTAGTGCAAAAGTAGCTACTATTTAACATATTCGACTGCAAATCTGTCAGGACTTCACAGAAATTGCTCAAACTGACAAAGCAATTTGTGCAAATTATCTTAAATCAACAAAACGTGACAAAAAATTTATATAACATTATTTCAAAGATACAGTGAATTTATGAAGCAACCTAGTGCAAAAGTAGCTACTATTTAACATTTTCGACTGCAAATCTGTCAGGACTTCACAGAAATTGCTCAAACTGACAAAGCAATTTGTGCAAATTATCTTAAATCAATAAAACGTGACAAAAAATTTATATAACATTATTTCAAAGATACAGTGAATTAATGAAGCAACCTAGTGCAAAAGTAGCTACTATTAAACATTTTCGACTGCAAATCTGTCAGGACTTCACAGAAATTGCTCAAACTGACAAAGCAATTTGTGCAAATTATCTTAAATCAATAAAACGTGACAAAAAATTTATATAACATTATTTCAAAGATACAGTGAATTTATGAAGCAACCTAGTGCAAAAGTAGCTACTATTTAACATTTTCGACTGCAAATCTGTCAGGACTTCACAGAAATTGCTCAAACTGACAAAGCAATTTGTGCAAATTATCTTAAATCAATAAAACGTGACAAAAAATTTATATAACATTATTTCAAAGATACAGTGAATTTATGAAGCAACCTAGTGCAAAAGTAGCTACTATTAAACATTTTCGACTGCAAATCTGTCAGGACTTCGCAGAAATTGCTCAAACTGACAAAGCAATTTGTGCAAATTATCTTAAATCAATAAAACGTGACAAAAAATTTATATAACATTATTTCAAAGATACAGTGAATTTATGAAGCAACCTAGTGCAAATGGAGCTTCTTTTTAACATTTTCGACTGCAAATCTGCCAGAACTTCACAGAAATTGCTCAAACTGACAAAGCAATTTGTGCAAATGATCTTAAATCAATAAAACGTGACAAAAAATTTATATAACATTATTTCAAAGATACAGTGAATTTATGAAGCAACCTAGTGCAAAAGTAGCTACTTTTAAACATTTTCGACTGCAAATCTGTCAGGACTTCACAGAAATTGCTCAAACTGACAAAGCAATTTGTGCAAATTATCTTAAATCAATAAAACATGACAAAAAATTTATATAACATTATTTCAAAGATACAGTGAATTTATGAAGCAACCTAGTGCAAAAGTAGCTACTATTTAACATTTTCGACTGCAAATCTGTCAGGACTTCACAGAAATTGCTCAAACTGACAAAGCAATTTGTGCAAATTATCTTAAATTAATAAAACGTGACAAAAAATTTATATAACATTATTTCAAAGATACAGTGAATTTATGAAGCAACCTAGTGCAAAAGTAGCTACTATTAAACATTTTCGACTGCAAATCTGTCAGGACTTCGCAGAAATTGCTCAAACTGACAAAGCAATTTGTGCAAATTATCTTAAATAAATAAAACGTGACAAAAAATTTATATAACATTATTTCAAAGATACAGTGAATTTATGAAGCAACCTAGTGCAAATGGAGCTTCTTTTTAACATTTTCGACTGCAAATCTGCCAGAACTTCACAGAAATTGCTCAAACTGACAAAGCAATTTGTGCAAATGATCTTAAATCAATAAAACGTGACAAAAAATTTATATAACATTATTTCAAAGATACAGTGAATTTATGAAGCAACCTAGTGCAAAAGTAGCTACTATTTAACATTTTCGACTGCATATCTGCCAGGACTTCACAGAAATTGCTCAAACTGACAAAGCAATTTGTGCAAATTATCTTAAATCAATAAAACGTGACAAAAAATTTATATAACATTATTTCAAAGATACAGTGAATTTATGAAGCAACCTAGTGCAAAAGTAGCTACTATTAAACATTTTCGACTGCAAATCTGTCAGGACTTCGCAGAAATTGCTCAAACTGACAAAGCAATTTGTGCAAATGATCTTAAATCAATAAAACATGACAAAAAATTTATATAACATTATTTCAAAGATACAGTGAATTTATGAAGCAACCTAGTGCAAAAGTAGCTACTATTAAACATTTTCGACTGCAAATCTGTCAGGACTTCGCAGAAATTGCTCAAACTGACAAAGCAATTTGTGCAAATTATCTTAAATCAATAAAACGTGACAAAAAAATTTATATAACATGATTTCAAAGATACAGTGAATTTATGAAGCAACCTAGTGCAAAAGTAGCTACTATTTAACATTTTCGACTGCATATCTGCCAGGACTTCACAGAAATTGCTCAAACTGACAAAGCAATTTGTGCAAATTATCTTAAATCAATAAAACATGACAAAAAATTTATATAACATTATTTCAAAGATACAGTGAATTTATGAAGCACCTAGTGCAAAAGTAGCTACTATTTAACATTTTCGACTGCAAATCTGTCAGGACTTCACAGAAATTGCTCAAACTGACAAAGCAATTTGTGCAAATTATCTTAAATCAATAAAACGTGACAAAAAATTTATATAACATTATTTCAAAGATACAGTGAATTAATGAAGCAACCTAGTGCAAAAGTAGCTACTATTTAACATTTTCGACTGCAAATCTGTCAGGACTTCACAGAAATTGCTCAAACTGACTAAGCAATTTGTGCAAATGATCTTAAATCAATAAAACATGACAAAAAGTTTATATAACATTATTTCAAAGATACAGTGAATTTATGAAGCAACCTAGTGCAAAAGTAGCTACTATTTAACATTTTCGACTGCAAATCTGTCAGGACTTCACAGAAATTGCTCAAACTGACAAAGCAATTTGTGCAAATTATCTTAAATCAATAAAACGTGACAAAAAATTTATATAACATTATTTCAAAGATACAGTGAATTTATGAAGCAACCTAGTGCAAAAGTAGCTACTATTAAACATTTTCGACTGCAAATCTGTCAGGACTTCGCAGAAATTGCTCAAACTGACAAAGCAATTTGTGCAAATTATCTTAAATAAATAAAACGTGACAAAAAATTTATATAACATTATTTCAAAGATACAGTGAATTTATGAAGCAACCTAGTGCAAATGGAGCTTCTTTTTAACATTTTCGACTGCAAATCTGCCAGAACTTCACAGAAATTGCTCAAACTGACAAAGCAATTTGTGCAAATGATCTTTAATCAATAAAACGTGACAAAAAATTTATATAACATTATTTCAAAGATACAGTGAATTTATGAAGCAACCTAGTGCAAAAGTAGCTACTATTTAACATTTTCGACTGCATATCTGCCAGGACTTCACAGAAATTGCTCAAACTGACAAAGCAATTTGTGCAAATGATCTTAAATCAATAAAACATGACAAAAAATTTATATAACATTATTTCAAAGATACAGTGAATTTATGAAGCAACCTAGTGCAAAAGTAGCTACTATTTAACATTTTCGACTGCATATCTGCCAGGACTTCACAGAAATTGCTCAAACTGACAAAGCAATTTGTGCAAATGATCTTAAATCAATAAAACATGACAAAAAATTTATATAACATTATTTCAAAGATACAGTGAATTTATGAAGCAACCTAGTGCAAAAGTAGCTACTATTTAACATTTTCGACTGCATATCTGCCAGGACTTCACAGAAATTGCTCAAACTGACAAAGCAATTTGTGCAAATGATCTTAAATCAATAAAACATGACAAAAAATTTATATAACATTATTTCAAAGATACAGTGAATTTATGAAGCAACCTAGTGCAAAAGTAGCTACTATTAAACATTTTCGACTGCAAATCTGTCAGGACTTCGCAGAAATTGCTCAAACTGACAAAGCAATTTGTGCAAATGATCTTAAATCAATAAAACATGACAAAAAATTTATATAACATTATTTCAAAGATACAGTGAATTTATGAAGCAACCTAGTGCAAAAGTAGCTACTATTTAACATTTTCGACTGCAAATCTGTCAGGACTTCACAGAAATTGCTCAAACTGACAAAGCAATTTGTGCAAATTGTCTTAAATCAATAAAACATGACACAAAAATTTATATAACATTATTTCAAAGATACAGTGAATTTATGAAGCAACCTAGTGCAAAAGTAGCTTCTTTTTAACATTTTCGACTGCAAATCTGTCAGGACTTCACAGAAATTGCTCAAACTGACAAAGCAATTTGTGCAAATTATCTTAAATCAATAAAACATGACAAAAAATTTATATAACATTATTTCAAAGATACAGTGAATTTATGAAGCAACCTAGTGCAAAAGTAGCTACTATTTAACATTTTCGACTGCAAATCTGTCAGGACTTCACAGAAATTGCTCAAACTGACAAAGCAATTTGTGCAAATTATCTTAAATCAATAAAACGTGACAAAAAATTTATATAACATTATTTCAAAGATACAGTGAATTTATGAAGCAACCTAGTGCAAAAGTAGCTACTATTAAACATTTTCGACTGCAAATCTGTCAGGACTTCGCAGAAATTGCTCAAACTGACAAAGCAATTTGTGCAAATTATCTTAAATAAATAAAACGTGACAAAAAATTTATATAACATTATTTCAAAGATACAGTGAATTTATGAAGCAACCTAGTGCAAAAGGAGCTACTATTTAACATTTTCGACTGCAAATCTGTCAGGACTTCACAGAAATTGCTCAAACTGACAAAGCAATTTGTGCAAATTATCTTAAATTAATAAAACGTGACAAAAAATTTATATAACATTATTTCAAAGATACAGTGAATTTATGAAGCAACCTAGTGCAAAAGTAGCTACTATTAAACATTTTCGACTGCAAATCTGTCAGGACTTCGCAGAAATTGCTCAAACTGACAAAGCAATTTGTGCAAATTATCTTAAATAAATAAAACGTGACAAAAAATTTATATAACATTATTTCAAAGATACAGTGAATTTATGAAGCAACCTAGTGCAAATGGAGCTTCTTTTTAACATTTTCGACTGCAAATCTGCCAGAACTTCACAGAAATTGCTCAAACTGACAAAGCAATTTGTGCAAATTATCTTAAATCAATAAAACGTGACAAAAAATTTATATAACATTATTTCAAAGATACAGTGAATTTATGAAGCAACCTAGTGCAAAAGTAGCTACTATTAAACATTTTCGACTGCAAATCTGTCAGGACTTCGCAGAAATTGCTCAAACTGACAAAGCAATTTGTGCAAATGATCTTAAATCAATAAAACATGACAAAAAATTTATATAACATTATTTCAAAGATACAGTGAATTTATGAAGCAACCTAGTGCAAAAGTAGCTACTATTAAACATTTTCGACTGCAAATCTGTCAGGACTTCGCAGAAATTGCTCAAACTGACAAAGCAATTTGTGCAAATTATCTTAAATCAATAAAACGTGACAAAAAAATTTATATAACATGATTTCAAAGATACAGTGAATTTATGAAGCAACCTAGTGCAAAAGTAGCTACTATTTAACATTTTCGACTGCATATCTGCCAGGACTTCACAGAAATTGCTCAAACTGACAAAGCAATTTGTGCAAACTATCTTAAATCAATAAAACATGACAAAAAATTTATATAACATTATTTCAAAGATACAGTGAATTTATGAAGCAACCTAGTGCAAAAGTAGCTACTATTTAACATTTTCGACTGCAAATCTGTCAGGACTTCACAGAAATTGCTCAAACTGACAAAGCAATTTGTGCAAATTATCTTAAATCAATAAAACGTGACAAAAAATTTATATAACATTATTTCAAAGATACAGTGAATTAATGAAGCAACCTAGTGCAAAAGTAGCTACTATTTAACATTTTCGACTGCAAATCTGTCAGGATTCACAGAAATTGCTCAAACTGACAAAGCAATTTGTGCAAATTATCTTAAATCAATAAAACGTGACAAAAAATTTATATAACATTATTTCAAAGATACAGTGAATTTATGAAGCAACCTAGTGCAAAAGTAGCTACTATTAAACATTTTCGACTGCAAATCTGTCAGGACTTCGCAGAAATTGCTCAAACTGACAAAGCAATTTGTGCAAATTATCTTAAATAAATAAAACGTGACAAAAAATTTATATAACATTATTTCAAAGATACAGTGAATTTATGAAGCAACCTAGTGCAAATGGAGCTTCTTTTTAACATTTTCGACTGCAAATCTGCCAGAACTTCACAGAAATTGCTCAAACTGACAAAGCAATTTGTGCAAATGATCTTAAATCAATAAAACGTGACAAAAAATTTATATAACATTATTTCAAAGATACAGTGAATTTATGAAGCAACCTAGTGCAAAAGTAGCTACTATTTAACATTTTCGACTGCATATCTGCCAGGACTTCACAGAAATTGCTCAAACTGACAAAGCAATTTGTGCAAATGATCTTAAATCAATAAAACATGACAAAAAATTTATATAACATTATTTCAAAGATACAGTGAATTTATGAAGCAACCTAGTGCAAAAGTAGCTACTATTTAACATTTTCGACTGCATATCTGCCAGGACTTCACAGAAATTGCTCAAACTGACAAAGCAATTTGTGCAAATGATCTTAAATCAATAAAACATGACAAAAAATTTATATAACATTATTTCAAAGATACAGTGAATTTATGAAGCAACCTAGTGCAAAAGTAGCTACTATTAAACATTTTCGACTGCAAATCTGTCAGGACTTCGCAGAAATTGCTCAAACTGACAAAGCAATTTGTGCAAATGATCTTAAATCAATAAAACGTGACAAAAAATTTATATAACATGATTTCAAAGATACAGTGAATTTATGAAGCAACCTAGTGCAAAAGTAGCTACTATTTAACATTTTCAACTGCATATCTGCCAGGACTTCACAGAAATTGCTCAAACTGACAAAGCAATTTGTGCAAATTATCTTAAATCAATAAAACATGACAAAAAATTTATATAACATTATTTCAAAGATACAGTGAATTTATGAAGCAACCTAGTGCAAAAGTAGCTACTATTAAACATTTTCGACTGCAAATCTGTCAGGACTTCGCAGAAATTGCTCAAACTGACAAAGCAATTTGTGCAAATTATCTTAAATAAATAAAACGTGACAAAAAATTTATATAACATTATTTCAAAGATACAGTGAATTTATGAAGCAACCTAGTGCAAATGGAGCTTCTTTTAACATTTTCGACTGCAAATCTGCCAGAACTTCACAGAAATTGCTCAAACTGACAAAGCAATTTGTGCAAATGATCTCAAATCAATAAAACGTGACAAAAAATTTATATAACATTATTTCAAAGATACAGTGAATTTATGAAGCAACCTAGTGCAAAAGTAGCTACTATTTAACATTTTCGACTGCATATCTGCCAGGACTTCACAGAAATTGCTCAAACTGACAAAGCAATTTGTGCAAATGATCTTAAATCAATAAAACATGACAAAAAATTTATATAACATTATTTCAAAGATACAGTGAATTTATGAAGCAATCTAGTGCAAAAGTAGCTACTATTTAACATTTTCGACAGCAAATCTGCCAGAACTTCACAGAAACTGCTCAAACTGACAAAGCAATTCGAGCAAATGATCTTAAATCAATAAAACATGACAAAAAATTTATATAACATTATTTCAAAGATACAGTGAATTTATGAAGCAACCTAGTGCAAAAGTAGCTACTATTAAACATTTTCGACTGCAAATCTGTCAGGACTTCGCAGAAATTGCTCAAACTGACAAAGCAATTTGTGCAAATGATCTTAAATCTATAAAACGTGACAAAAAATTTATATAACATGATTTCAAAGATACAGTGAATTTATGAAGCAACCTAGTGCAAAAGTAGCTACTATTAAACATTTTCGACTGCAAATCTGTCAGGACTTCGCAGAAATTGCTCAAACTGACAAAGCAATTTGTGCAAATTATCTTAAATAAATAAAACGTGACAAAAAATTTATATAACATTATTTCAAAGATACAGTGAATTTATGAAGCAACCTAGTGCAAAAGTAGCTACTATTTAACATTTTCGACTGCATATCTGCCAGGACTTCACAGAAATTGCTCAAACTGACAAAGCAATTTGTGCAAATGATCTTAAATCAATAAAACATGACAAAAAATTTATATAACATTATTTCAAAGATACAGTGAATTTATGAAGCAACCTAGTGCAAAAGTAGCTACTATTAAACATTTTCGACTGCAAATCTGTCAGGACTTCGCAGAAATTGCTCAAACTGACAAAGCAATTTGTGCAAATGATCTTAAATCAATAAAACATGACAAAAAATTTATATAACATTATTTCAAAGATACAGTGAATTTATGAAGCAACCTAGTGCAAAAGTAGCTACTATTTAACATTTTCGACTGCAAATCTGTCAGGACTTCACAGAAATTGCTCAAACTGACAAAGCAATTTGTGCAAATTGTCTTAAATCAATAAAACATGACACAAAAATTTATATAACATTATTTCAAAGATACAGTGAATTTATGAAGCAACCTAGTGCAAAAGTAGCTTCTTTTTAACATTTTCGACTGCAAATCTGTCAGGACTTCACAGAAATTGCTCAAACTGACAAAGCAATTTGTGCAAATTATCTTAAATCAATAAAACATGACAAAAAATTTATATAACATTATTTCAAAGATACAGTGAATTTATGAAGCAACCTAGTGCAAAAGTAGCTACTATTTAACATTTTCGACTGCAAATCTGTCAGGACTTCACAGAAATTGCTCAAACTGACAAAGCAATTTGTGCAAATTATCTTAAATCAATAAAACGTGACAAAAAATTTATATAACATTATTTCAAAGATACAGTGAATTTATGAAGCAACCTAGTGCAAAAGTAGCTACTATTAAACATTTTCGACTGCAAATCTGTCAGGACTTCGCAGAAATTGCTCAAACTGACAAAGCAATTTGTGCAAATTATCTTAAATCAATAAAACGTGACAAAAAATTTATATAACATTATTTCAAAGATACAGTGAATTTATGAAGCAACCTAGTGCAAAAGTAGCTACTATTAAACATTTTCGACTGCAAATCTGTCAGGACTTCGCAGAAATTGCTCAAACTGACAAAGCAATTTGTGCAAATGATCTTAAATCAATAAAACATGACAAAAAATTTATATAACATTATTTCAAAGATACAGTGAATTTATGAAGCAACCTAGTGCAAAAGTAGCTACTATTAAACATTTTCGACTGCAAATCTGTCAGGACTTCGCAGAAATTGCTCAAACTGACAAAGCAATTTGTGCAAATTATCTTAAATCAATAAAACGTGACAAAAAAATTTATATAACATGATTTCAAAGATACAGTGAATTTATGAAGCAACCTAGTGCAAAAGTAGCTACTATTTAACATTTTCGACTGCATATCTGCCAGGACTTCACAGAAATTGCTCAAACTGACAAAGCAATTTGTGCAAATTATCTTAAATCAATAAAACATGACAAAAAATTTATATAACATTATTTCAAAGATACAGTGAATTAATGAAGCAACCTAGTGCAAAAGTAGCTACTATTTAACATTTTCGACTGCAAATCTGTCAGGACTTCACAGAAATTGCTCAAACTGACAAAGCAATTTGTGCAAATTATCTTAAATCAATAAAACGTGACAAAAAATTTATATAACATTATTTCAAAGATACAGTGAATTTATGAAGCAACCTAGTGCAAAAGTAGCTACTATTAAACATTTTCGACTGCAAATCTGTCAGGACTTCGCAGAAATTGCTCAAACTGACAAAGCAATTTGTGCAAATTATCTTAAATAAATAAAACGTGACAAAAAATTTATATAACATTATTTCAAAGATACAGTGAATTTATGAAGCAACCTAGTGCAAATGGAGCTTCTTTTTAACATTTTCGACTGCAAATCTGCCAGAACTTCACAGAAATTGCTCAAACTGACAAAGCAATTTGTGCAAATTATCTTAAATCAATAAAACGTGACAAAAAATTTATATAACATTATTTCAAAGATACAGTGAATTTATGAAGCAACCTAGTGCAAAAGTAGCTACTATTTAACATTTTCGACTGCATATCTGCCAGGACTTCACAGAAATTGCTCAAACTGACAAAGCAATTTGTGCAAATGATCTTAAATCAATAAAACATGACAAAAAATTTATATAACATTATTTCAAAGATACAGTGAATTTATGAAGCAACCTAGTGCAAAAGTAGCTACTATTTAACATTTTCGACTGCATATCTGCCAGGACTTCACAGAAATTGCTCAAACTGACAAAGCAATTTGTGCAAATGATCTTAAATCAATAAAACATGACAAAAAATTTATATAACATTATTTCAAAGATACAGTGAATTTATGAAGCAACCTAGTGCAAAAGTAGCTACTATTAAACATTTTCGACTGCAAATCTGTCAGGACTTCGCAGAAATTGCTCAAACTGACAAAGCAATTTGTGCAAATGATCTTAAATCAATAAAACGTGACAAAAAATTTATATAACATGATTTCAAAGATACAGTGAATTTATGAAGCAACCTAGTGCAAAAGTAGCTACTATTTAACATTTTCAACTGCATATCTGCCAGGACTTCACAGAAATTGCTCAAACTGACAAAGCAATTTGTGCAAATTATCTTAAATCAATAAAACATGACAAAAAATTTATATAACATTATTTCAAAGATACAGTGAATTTATGAAGCAACCTAGTGCAAAAGTAGCTACTATTTAACATTTTCGACTGCAAATCTGTCAGGACTTCACAGAAATTGCTCAAACTGACAAAGCAATTTGTGCAAATTATCTTAAATCAATAAAACGTGACAAAAATTTTATATAACATTATTTCAAAGATACAGTGAATTAATGAAGCAACCTAGTGCAAAAGTAGCTACTATTTAACATTTTCGACTGCAAATCTGTCAGGACTTCACAGAAATTGCTCAAACTGACAAAGCAATTTGTGCAAATTGTCTTAAATCAATAAAACATGACAAAAAATTTATATAACATTATTTCAAAGATACAGTGAATTTATGAAGCAACCTAGTGCAAAAGTAGCTACTATTTAACATTTTCGACTGCAAATCTGTCAGGACTTCACAGAAATTGCTCAAACTGACAAAGCAATTTGTGCAAATTGTCTTAAATCAATAAAACATGACAAAAAATTTATATAACATTATTTCAAAGATACAGTGAATTTATGAAGCAACCTAGTGCAAAAGTAGCTACTATTTAACATTTTCGACTGCAAATCTGCCAGAACTTCACAGAAATTGCTCAAACTGACAAAGCAATTCGTGCAAATGATATTAAATCAATAAAACATGACAAAAAATTTATATAACATTATTTCAAAGATACAGTGAATTTATGAAGCAACCTAGTGCAAAAGTAGCTTCTTTTTAACATTTTCGACTGCAAATCTGCCAGAACTTAACAGAAATTGCTCAAACTGACAAAGCAATTTGTGCAAATGATCTTAAATCAATAAAACGTGACAAAAAATTTATATAACATTATTTCAAAGATACAGTGAACTTATGAAGCAACCTAGTGCAAAAGTAGCTACTATTTAACATTTTCGACTGCATATCTGCCAGGACTTCACAGAAATTGCTCAAACTGACAAAGCAATTTGTGCAAATGATCTTAAATCAATAAATCATGACAAAAAATTTATATAACATTATTTCAAAGATACAGTGAATTTATGAAGCAACCTAGTGCAAAAGTAGCTACTATTTAACATTTTCGACTGCAAATCTGTCAGGACTTCACAGAAATTGCTCAAACTGACAAAGCAATTTGTGCAAATTATCTTAAATCAATAAAACATGACAAAAAATTTATATAACATTATTTCAAAGATACAGTGAATTTATGAAGAAACCTAGTGCAAAAGTAGCTACTATTTAACATTTTCGACTGCAAATCTGTCAGGACTTCACAGAAATTGCTCAAACTGACAAAGCAATTTGTGCAAATGATCTTAAATCAATAAAACATGACAAAAAATTTATATAACATTATTTCAAAGATACAGTGAATTTATGAAGCAACCTAGTGCAAAAGTAGCTTCTTTTTAACATTTTCGACTGCAAATCTGCCAGAACTTCACAGAAATTGCTCAAACTGACAAAGCAATTTGTGCAAATTATCTTAAATCAATAAAACGTGACAAAAAATTTATATAACATTATTTCAAAGATACAGTGAATTTATGAAGCAACCTAGTGCAAAAGTAGCTACTATTTAACATTTTCGACTGCAAATCTGTCAGGACTTCACAGAAATTGCTCAAACTGACAAAGCAATTTGTGCAAATTGTCTTAAATCAATAAAACATGACAAAAAATTTATATAACATTATTTCAAAGATACAGTGAATTTATGAAGCAACCTAGTGCAAAAGTAGCTTCTTTTTAACATTTTCGACTGCAAATCTGCCAGAACTTCACAGAAATTGCTCAAACTGACAAAGCAATTTGTGCAAATGATCTTAAATCATAAAACGTGACAAAAAATTTATATAACATTATTCCAAAGATACAGTGAATTTATGAAGCAACCTAGTGCAAAAGTAGCTACTATTAAACATTTTCGACTGCAAATCTGTCAGGACTTCACAGAAATTGCTCAAACTAACAAAGCAATTTGTGCAAATTATCTCAAATCAATAAAACGTGACAAAAAATTTATATAACATTATTTCAAAGATACAGTGAATTTATGAAGCAACCTAGTGCAAAAGTAGCTACTATTAAACATTTTCGACTGCAAATCTGTCAGGACTTCACAGAAATTGCTCAAACTGACAAAGCAATTTGTGCAAATTATCTTAAATCAATAAAACGTGACAAAAAATTTATATAACATTATTTCAAAGATACAGTGAATTTATGAAGCAACCTAGTGCAAAAGTAGCTACTATTTAACATTTTCGACTGCAAATCTGTCAGGACTTCACAGAAATTGCTCAAACTGACAAAGCAATTTGTGCAAATTATCTTAAATCAATAAAACATGACAAAAAATTTATATAACATTATTTCAAAGATACAGTGAATTTATGAAGCAACCTAGTGCAAAAGTAGCTACTATTTAACATTTTCGACTGAAAATCTGCCAGGACTTCACAGAAATTGCTCAAACTGACAAAGTAATTCGTGCAAATGATCTTAAATCAATAAAACATGACAAAAAATTTATATAACATTATTTCAAAGATACAGTGAAATTATGAAGCAACCTAGTGCAAAAGTAGCTACTATTAAACATTTTCGACTGCAAATCTGTCAGGACTTCACAGAAATTGCTCAAACTGACAAAGCAATTTGTGCAAATTATCTTAAATCAATAAAACATGACAAAAAATTTATATAACATTATTTCAAAGATACAGTGAATTTATGAAGCAACCTAGTGCAAAAGTAGCTACTATTTAACATTTTCGACTGAAAATCTGCCAGAACTTCACAGAAATTGCTCAAACTGACAAAGAAATTCGTGCAAATGATCTTAAATCAATAAAACATGACAAAAAATTTATATAACATTATTTCAAAGATACAGTGAATTTATGAAGCAACCTAGTGCAAAAGTAGCTACTTTTTAACATTTTCGACTGCAAATCTGCCAGAACTTTACAGAAATTGCTCAAACTGACAAAGCAATTTGTGCAAATGATCTTAAATCAATAAAACATGACAAAAAATTTATATAACATTATTTCAAAGATACAGTGAATTTATGAAGCAACCTAGTGCAAAAGTAGCTACTATTTAACATTTTCGACTGCAAATCTGCCAGAACTTCACAGAAATTGCTCAAACTGACAAAGCAATTTGTGCAAATTATCTTAAATCAATAAAACGTGACAAAAAATTTATATAACATTATTTCAAAGATACAGTGAATTTATGAAGCAACCTAGTGCAAAAGTAGCTACTATTTAACATTTTCGACTGCATATCTGCCAGGACTTCACAGAAATTGCTCAAACTGACAAAGCAATTTGTGCAAATGATCTTAAATCAATAAAACATGACAAAAAATTTATATAACATTATTTCAAAGATACAGTGAATTTATGAAGCAACCTAGTGCAAAAGTAGCTACTATTTAACATTTTCGACTGCATATCTGCCAGGACTTCACAGAAATTGCTCAAACTGACAAAGCAATTTGTGCAAATGATCTTAAATCAATAAAACATGACAAAAAATTTATATAACATTATTTCAAAGATACAGTGAATTTATGAAGCAACCTAGTGCAAAAGTAGCTACTATTAAACATTTTCGACTGCAAATCTGTCAGGACTTCGCAGAAATTGCTCAAACTGACAAAGCAATTTGTGCAAATGATCTTAAATCAATAAAACGTGACAAAAAATTTATATAACATGATTTCAAAGATACAGTGAATTTATGAAGCAACCTAGTGCAAAAGTAGCTACTATTTAACATTTTCAACTGCATATCTGCCAGGACTTCACAGAAATTGCTCAAACTGACAAAGCAATTCGTGCAAATTATCTTAAATCAATAAAACATGACAAAAAATTTATATAACATTATTTCAAAGATACAGTGAATTTATGAAGCAACCTAGTGCAAAAGTAGCTACTATTTAACATTTTCGACTGCAAATCTGTCAGGACTTCACAGAAATTGCTCAAACTGACAAAGCAATTTGTGCAAATTATCTTAAATCAATAAAACGTGACAAAAATTTTATATAACATTATTTCAAAGATACAGTGAATTAATGAAGCAACCTAGTGCAAAAGTAGCTACTATTTAACATTTTCGACTGCAAATCTGTCAGGACTTCACAGAAATTGCTCAAACTGACAAAGCAATTTGTGCAAATTGTCTTAAATCAATAAATCATGACAAAAAATTTATATAACATTATTTCAAAGATACAGTGAATTTATGAAGCAACCTAGTGCAAAAGTAGCTACTATTTAACATTTTCGACTGCAAATCTGTCAGGACTTCACAGAAATTGCTCAAACTGACAAAGCAATTTGTGCAAATTGTCTTAAATCAATAAAACGTGACAAAAAATTTATATAACATTATTTCAAAGATACAGTGAATTTATGAAGCAACCTAGTGCAAAAGTAGCTACTATTTAACATTTTCGACTGCAAATCTGCCAGAACTTCACAGAAATTGCTCAAACTGACAAAGCAATTCGTGCAAATGATATTAAATCAATAAAACATGACAAAAAATTTATATAACATTATTTCAAAGATACAGTGAATTTATGAAGCAACCTAGTGCAAAAGTAGCTTCTTTTTAACATTTTCGACTGCAAATCTGCCAGAACTTAACAGAAATTGCTCAAACTGACAAAGCAATTTGTGCAAATGATCTTAAATCAATAAAACGTGACAAAAAATTTATATAACATTATTTCAAAGATACAGTGAACTTATGAAGCAACCTAGTGCAAAAGTAGCTACTATTTAACATTTTCGACTGCATATCTGCCAGGACTTCACAGAAATTGCTCAAACTGACAAAGCAATTTGTGCAAATGATCTTAAATCAATAAATCATGACAAAAAATTTATATAACATTATTTCAAAGATACAGTGAATTTATGAAGCAACCTAGTGCAAAAGTAGCTACTATTTAACATTTTCGACTGCAAATCTGTCAGGACTTCACAGAAATTGCTCAAACTGACAAAGCAATTTGTGCAAATTATCTTAAATCAATAAAACATGACAAAAAATTTATATAACATTATTTCAAAGATACAGTGAATTTATGAAGAAACCTAGTGCAAAAGTAGCTACTATTTAACATTTTCGACTGCAAATCTGTCAGGACTTCACAGAAATTGCTCAAACTGACAAAGCAATTTGTGCAAATGATCTTAAATCAATAAAACATGACAAAAAATTTATATAACATTATTTCAAAGATACAGTGAATTTATGAAGCAACCTAGTGCAAAAGTAGCTTCTTTTTAACATTTTCGACTGCAAATCTGCCAGAACTTCACAGAAATTGCTCAAACTGACAAAGCAATTTGTGCAAATTATCTTAAATCAATAAAACGTGACAAAAAATTTATATAACATTATTTCAAAGATACAGTGAATTTATGAAGCAACCTAGTGCAAAAGTAGCTACTATTTAACATTTTCGACTGCAAATCTGTCAGGACTTCACAGAAATTGCTCAAACTGACAAAGCAATTTGTGCAAATTGTCTTAAATCAATAAAACATGACAAAAAATTTATATAACATTATTTCAAAGATACAGTGAATTTATGAAGCAACCTAGTGCAAAAGTAGCTTCTTTTTAACATTTTCGACTGCAAATCTGCCAGAACTTCACAGAAATTGCTCAAACTGACAAAGCAATTTGTGCAAATGATCTTAAATCAATAAAACGTGACAAAAAATTTATATAACATTATTCCAAAGATACAGTGAATTTATGAAGCAACCTAGTGCAAAAGTAGCTACTATTAAACATTTTCGACTGCAAATCTGTCAGGACTTCACAGAAATTGCTCAAACTAACAAAGCAATTTGTGCAAATTATCTCAAATCAATAAAACGTGACAAAAAATTTATATAACATTATTTCAAAGATACAGTGAATTTATGAAGCAACCTAGTGCAAAAGTAGCTACTATTAAACATTTTCGACTGCAAATCTGTCAGGACTTCACAGAAATTGCTCAAACTGACAAAGCAATTTGTGCAAATTATCTTAAATCAATAAAACGTGACAAAAAATTTATATAACATTATTTCAAAGATACAGTGAATTTATGAAGCAACCTAGTGCAAAAGTAGCTACTATTTAACATTTTCGACTGCAAATCTGTCAGGACTTCACAGAAATTGCTCAAACTGACAAAGCAATTTGTGCAAATTATCTTAAATCAATAAAACATGACAAAAAATTTATATAACATTATTTCAAAGATACAGTGAATTTATGAAGCAACCTAGTGCAAAAGTAGCTACTATTTAACATTTTCGACTGAAAATCTGCCAGGACTTCACAGAAATTGCTCAAACTGACAAAGTAATTCGTGCAAATGATCTTAAATCAATAAAACATGACAAAAAATTTATATAACATTATTTCAAAGATACAGTGAAATTATGAAGCAACCTAGTGCAAAAGTAGCTACTATTAAACATTTTCGACTGCAAATCTGTCAGGACTTCACAGAAATTGCTCAAACTGACAAAGCAATTTGTGCAAATTATCTTAAATCAATAAAACATGACAAAAAATTTATATAACATTATTTCAAAGATACAGTGAATTTATGAAGCAACCTAGTGCAAAAGTAGCTACTATTTAACATTTTCGACTGAAAATCTGCCAGAACTTCACAGAAATTGCTCAAACTGACAAAGAAATTCGTGCAAATGATCTTAAATCAATAAAACATGACAAAAAATTTATATAACATTATTTCAAAGATACAGTGAATTTATGAAGCAACCTAGTGCAAAAGTAGCTACTTTTTAACATTTTCGACTGCAAATCTGCCAGAACTTTACAGAAATTGCTCAAACTGACAAAGCAATTTGTGCAAATGATCTTAAATCAATAAAACATGACAAAAAATTTATATAACATTATTTCAAAGATACAGTGAATTTATGAAGCAACCTAGTGCAAAAGTAGCTACTATTTAACATTTTCGACTGCAAATCTGCCAGAACTTCACAGAAATTGCTCAAACTGACAAAGCAATTTGTGCAAATGATCTTAAATCAATAAAACGTGACAAAAAATTTATATAACATTATTTCAAAGATACAGTGAATTTATGAAGCAACCTAGTGCAAAAGTAGCTACTATTAAACATTTTCGACTGCAAATCTGTCAGGACTTCACAGAAATTGCTCAAACTGACAAAGCAATTTGTGCAAATTATCTTAAATCAATAAAACGTGACAAAAAATTTATATAACATTATTTCAAAGATACAGTGAATTTATGAAGCAACCTAGTGCAAAAGTAGCTACTATTTAACATATTCGACTGCAAATCTGTCAGGACTTTACAGAAATTGCTCAAACTGACAAAGCAATTTGTGCAAATTATCTTAAATCAACAAAACGTGACAAAAAATTTATATAACATGATTTCAAAGATACAGTGAATTTATGAAGCAACCTAGTGCAAAAGTAGCTACTATTTAACATTTTCGACTGCAAATCTGTCAGGACTTCACAGAAATTGCTCAAACTGACAAAGCAATTTGTGCAAATTATCTTAAATCAATAAAACATGACAAAAAATTTATATAACATTATTTCAAAGATACAGTGAATTTATGAAGCAACCTAGTGCAAAAGTAGCTACTATTTAACATTTTCGACTGAAAATCTGCCAGGACTTCACAGAAATTGCTCAAACTGACAAAGTAATTCGTGCAAATGATCTTAAATCAATAAAACATGACAAAAAATTTATATAACATTATTTCAAAGATACAGTGAAATTATGAAGCAACCTAGTGCAAAAGTAGCTACTATTAAACATTTTCGACTGCAAATCTGTCAGGACTTCACAGAAATTGCTCAAACTGACAAAGCAATTTGTGCAAATTATCTTAAATCAATAAAACATGACAAAAAATTTATATAACATTATTTCAAAGATACAGTGAATTTATGAAGCAACCTAGTGCAAAAGTAGCTACTATTTAACATTTTCGACTGAAAATCTGCCAGAACTTCACAGAAATTGCTCAAACTGACAAAGAAATTCGTGCAAATGATCTTAAATCAATAAAACATGACAAAAAATTTATATAACATTATTTCAAAGATACAGTGAATTTATGAAGCAACCTAGTGCAAAAGTAGCTACTTTTTAACATTTTCGACTGCAAATCTGCCAGAACTTTACAGAAATTGCTCAAACTGACAAAGCAATTTGTGCAAATGATCTTAAATCAATAAAACATGACAAAAAATTTATATAACATTATTTCAAAGATACAGTGAATTTATGAAGCAACCTAGTGCAAAAGTAGCTACTATTTAACATTTTCGACTGCAAATCTGCCAGAACTTCACAGAAATTGCTCAAACTGACAAAGCAATTTGTGCAAATTATCTTAAATCAATAAAACGTGACAAAAAATTTATATAACATTATTTCAAAGATACAGTGAATTTATGAAGCAACCTAGTGCAAAAGTAGCTACTATTTAACATTTTCGACTGCATATCTGCCAGGACTTCACAGAAATTGCTCAAACTGACAAAGCAATTTGTGCAAATGATCTTAAATCAATAAAACATGACAAAAAATTTATATAACATTATTTCAAAGATACAGTGAATTTATGAAGCAACCTAGTGCAAAAGTAGCTACTATTTAACATTTTCGACTGCATATCTGCCAGGACTTCACAGAAATTGCTCAAACTGACAAAGCAATTTGTGCAAATGATCTTAAATCAATAAAACATGACAAAAAATTTATATAACATTATTTCAAAGATACAGTGAATTTATGAAGCAACCTAGTGCAAAAGTAGCTACTATTAAACATTTTCGACTGCAAATCTGTCAGGACTTCGCAGAAATTGCTCAAACTGACAAAGCAATTTGTGCAAATGATCTTAAATCAATAAAACGTGACAAAAAATTTATATAACATGATTTCAAAGATACAGTGAATTTATGAAGCAACCTAGTGCAAAAGTAGCTACTATTTAACATTTTCAACTGCATATCTGCCAGGACTTCACAGAAATTGCTCAAACTGACAAAGCAATTTGTGCAAATTATCTTAAATCAATAAAACATGACAAAAAATTTATATAACATTATTTCAAAGATACAGTGAATTTATGAAGCAACCTAGTGCAAAAGTAGCTACTATTTAACATTTTCGACTGCAAATCTGTCAGGACTTCACAGAAATTGCTCAAACTGACAAAGCAATTTGTGCAAATTATCTTAAATCAATAAAACGTGACAAAAATTTTATATAACATTATTTCAAAGATACAGTGAATTAATGAAGCAACCTAGTGCAAAAGTAGCTACTATTTAACATTTTCGACTGCAAATCTGTCAGGACTTCACAGAAATTGCTCAAACTGACAAAGCAATTTGTGCAAATTGTCTTAAATCAATAAAACATGACAAAAAATTTATATAACATTATTTCAAAGATACAGTGAATTTATGAAGCAACCTAGTGCAAAAGTAGCTACTATTTAACATTTTCGACTGCAAATCTGTCAGGACTTCACAGAAATTGCTCAAACTGACAAAGCAATTTGTGCAAATTGTCTTAAATCAATAAAACATGACAAAAAATTTATATAACATTATTTCAAAGATACAGTGAATTTATGAAGCAACCTAGTGCAAAAGTAGCTACTATTTAACATTTTCGACTGCAAATCTGCCAGAACTTCACAGAAATTGCTCAAACTGACAAAGCAATTCGTGCAAATGATATTAAATCAATAAAACATGACAAAAAATTTATATAACATTATTTCAAAGATACAGTGAATTTATGAAGCAACCTAGTGCAAAAGTAGCTTCTTTTTAACATTTTCGACTGCAAATCTGCCAGAACTTAACAGAAATTGCTCAAACTGACAAAGCAATTTGTGCAAATGATCTTAAATCAATAAAACGTGACAAAAAATTTATATAACATTATTTCAAAGATACAGTGAACTTATGAAGCAACCTAGTGCAAAAGTAGCTACTATTTAACATTTTCGACTGCATATCTGCCAGGACTTCACAGAAATTGCTCAAACTGACAAAGCAATTTGTGCAAATGATCTTAAATCAATAAATCATGACAAAAAATTTATATAACATTATTTCAAAGATACAGTGAATTTATGAAGCAACCTAGTGCAAAAGTAGCTACTATTTAACATTTTCGACTGCAAATCTGTCAGGACTTCACAGAAATTGCTCAAACTGACAAAGCAATTTGTGCAAATTATCTTAAATCAATAAAACATGACAAAAAATTTATATAACATTATTTCAAAGATACAGTGAATTTATGAAGCAACCTAGTGCAAAAGTAGCTACTATTTAACATTTTCGACTGCAAATCTGTCAGGACTTCACAGAAATTGCTCAAACTGACAAAGCAATTTGTGCAAATTGTCTTAAATCAATAAAACATGACAAAAAATTTATATAACATTATTTCAAAGATACAGTGAATTTATGAAGCAACCTAGTGCAAAAGTAGCTTCTTTTTAACATTTTCGACTGCAAATCTGCCAGAACTTCACAGAAATTGCTCAAACTGACAAAGCAATTTGTGCAAATGATCTTAAATCAATAAAACGTGACAAAAAATTTATATAACATTATTCCAAAGATACAGTGAATTTATGAAGCAACCTAGTGCAAAAGTAGCTACTATTAAACATTTTCGACTGCAAATCTGTCAGGACTTCACAGAAAATTGCTCAAACTAACAAAGCAATTTGTGCAAATTATCTCAATCAATAAAAACGTGACAAAAAATTTATATAACATTATTTCAAAGATACAGTGAATTTATGAAGCAACCTAGTGCAAAAGTAGCTACTATTTAACCATTTCGACTGCAAATCTGTCAGGACCTTCACAGAAATTGCTCAAACTGACAAAGCAATTTGTGCAAATTATCTTAAATCAATAAAACATGACAAAAATTTATATAACATTATTTCAAAGATACAGTGAATTTATGAAGCAACCTAGTGCAAAAGTAGCTACTATTTAACATTTCGACTGAAAATCTGGCCAGGACTTCACAGAAATTGCTCAAACTGACAAAGTAATTCGTGCAAATGATCTTAAATCAATAAAACATGACAAAAAATTTATATAACATTATTTCAAAGATACAGTGAAATTATGAAGCACCTAGTGCAAAAGTAGCTACTATTAAACATTTTCGACTGCAAATCTGTCAGGACTTCACAGAAATTGCTCAAACTGACAAAGCAATTTGTGCAAATTATCTTAAATCAATAAAACATGACAAAAAATTTATATAACATTATTTCAAAGATACAGTGAATTTATGAAGCAACCTAGTGCAAAAGTAGCTACTATTTAACATTTTCGACTGAAAATCTGCCAGAACTTCACAGAAATTGCTCAAACTGACAAAGAAATTCGTGCAAATGATCTTAAATCAATAAAACATGACAAAAAATTTATATAACATTATTTCAAAGATACAGTGAATTTATGAAGCAACCTAGTGCAAAAGTAGCTACTTTTTAACATTTTCGACTGCAAATCTGCCAGAACTTTACAGAAATTGCTCAAACTGACAAAGCAATTTGTGCAAATGATCTTAAATCAATAAAACATGACAAAAAATTTATATAACATTATTTCAAAGATACAGTGAATTTATGAAGCAACCTAGTGCAAAAGTAGCTACTATTTAACATTTTCGACTGCAAATCTGCCAGAACTTCACAGAAATTGCTCAAACTGACAAAGCAATTTGTGCAAATGATCTTAAATCAATAAAACGTGACAAAAAATTTATATAACATTATTTCAAAGATACAGTGAATTTATGAAGCAACCTAGTGCAAAAGTAGCTACTATTAAACATTTTCGACTGCAAATCTGTCAGGACTTCACAGAAATTGCTCAAACTGACAAAGCAATTTGTGCAAATTATCTTAAATCAATAAAACGTGACAAAAAATTTATATAACATTATTTCAAAGATACAGTGAATTTATGAAGCAACCTAGTGCAAAAGTAGCTACTATTTAACATATTCGACTGCAAATCTGTCAGGACTTTACAGAAATTGCTCAAACTGACAAAGCAATTTGTGCAAATTATCTTAAATCAACAAAACGTGACAAAAAATTTATATAACATGATTTCAAAGATACAGTGAATTTATGAAGCAACCTAGTGCAAAAGTAGCTTCTTTTTAACATTTTCGACTGCAAATCTGCCAGAACTTCACAGAAATTGCTCAAACTGACAAAGCAATTTATGCAAATTATCTTAAATCAACAAAACGTGACAAAAAATTTATATAACATTATTTCAAAGATACAGTGAATTTATGAAGCAACCTAGTGCAAAAGTAGCTTCTTTTTAACATTTTCGACTGCAAATCTGCCAGAACTTCACAGAAATTGCTCAAACTGACAAAGCAATTTGTGCAAATTATCTTAAATCAACAAAACGTGACAAAAAATTTATATAACATTATTTCAAAGATACAGTGAATTTATGAAGCAACCTAGTGCAAAAGTAGCTTCTTTTTAACATTTTCGACTGCAAATCTGTCAGGACCAAGGCCATAGAACTCCTTGCACTATGTCTACAATCACTACTTTTTTACTCAACTTTATAAATTTTTACTTATGTTTCAGTACACTTACTATACAATGTATCACAATCACTGCAATTACTAAACTTTACTGCACTTAACTCTTTTTTACTACTCTTTACTTTACTTAAGTACATTAACCTATACTTTACTACACTTTACTTTACTTTACTTTACTTTAGTATACTTAAGTACATTTTGCTTAACTTTACTACCCTTTACTACACTTTAGTGCACTTTACTCGTACTTTTCTGTACTTTATTTTTAATCAAATTAATTAGTGCATAATTTCAATCTAAATAGTTATAGGCCTCTTAAACATGTGGTCCATTAATACGTTGTAATCATACTTTCAAAAAACAAAAAATAAAATAAAAGATTTTGCAATCATTATAAAAATTTAAAAGAAAATGTTTAAAAACTTAACTAAAGGTTATAGAATTTAAAATATTATTTTTTTATTTTTTTATTATTCTATCATTTTAAACCATATTTAGCTGATGGAAAAGAAAGAGCTTACAAAAACATAAAGCACTAATGCTACTAAGGCAGAAATAGTTTCATTCATGTCAAAGAAATTTCTAATTGATACCTTTAGTTTGTAAGGAAATTTGTCAAAAATAAAATAAAAGTATAGTATAGAAAAATCGAAAAATTTAAAAAAAAATCTAAAATGTTGTGCTTTTGTTTTTAAAAATGAGTAATTTTAATTGAAAAAATTTTTAAAAAATTATGAAAAATTTTAATTCGAATTGACTCGAATTTGATTTTTTCACGTAAGCTTATATTAAAAAAACTAATGAGGACGATTTGTGTTAAGTTTAAATTTTTAAAAAAAGCTATAAATACAAGCTTCATATAAATTAGTTTCAATTTATTTGCATTTCGAAATTGAATGAAGGGACTGTAGAAAAACAATATTTTAAATTTATTTTGTAATAATATGTTGGCTTTTTATTTCAACAAGATTAACTTTCCAAAAAAAACTTTTTAAAAATATATATCAAAAGTGTTGATAACATTTAATTTTTTCTAAAACCAACAATATCAAAAACATTGATTCTCACTATTCTTTCGTTACTATTCTTCGTAATTAGGAAGGCATCCTTAATGTTGAAATATTTGAATTTAGTTCAATAGTTTTATTTTTTACATGAGAAAAGCTTCATTTATATTTACATTTTAAATATATTTTATATATAAAATTTCAAATAATAAGCGGTTCTTAAGTTGCGATAATATTGACTATTTATAAATAAATTGAATGGTAAAATAAACATTACTTCAAAATTAATTCAAAATCAACTTTAAACATTTTGGTTTTTAAAGTTTTAAACAGTTTTATGTTGCTGCACTTTCTATACTTTTACTACACTTGCTATACTCTCACTATACTGACTATACTTTTACAACACTTTACTACACTTAAACTACACTTGCTACACTTTTGCTACACTTTGCTACATTCTACTATGCTTTGGTTAACTTTGCTTCACTTTACAATATTTAACTATACTTTGCTCATGTTAACTTAATTTTGCGCAATAGTTTGTATACGTTACTGCACAATGCTCACTCACGGGTATACTATTTTGGGAGTTCTATGGCCTTGGTCAGGACTTCACAGAAATTGCTCAAACTGACAAAGCAATTTGTGCAAATTGTCTTAAATCAATAAAACATGACAAAAAATTTATATAACATTATTTCAAAGATACAGTGAATTTATGAAGCAACCTAGTGCAAAAGTAGCTTCTTTTTAACATTTTCGACTGCAAATCTGCCAGAACTTCACAGAAATTGCTCAAACTGACAAAGCAATTTGTGCAAATTATCTTAAATCAATAAAACGTGACAAAAAATTTATATAACATTATTTCAAAGATACAGTGAATTTATGAAGCAACCTAGTGCAAAAGTAGCTACTATTTAACATTTTCGACTGCATATCTGCCAGGACTTCACAGAAATTGCTCAAACTGACAAAGCAATTTGTGCAAATGATCTTAAATCAATAAAACATGACAAAAAATTTATATAACATTATTTCAAAGATACAGTGAATTTATGAAGCAACCTAGTGCAAAAGTAGCTACTATTTAACATTTTCGACTGCAAATCTGTCAGGACTTCACAGAAATTGCTCAAACTGACAAAGCAATTTGTGCAAATTATCTTAAATCAATAAAACGTGACAAAAAATTTATATAACATTATTTCAAAGATACAGTGAATTAATGAAGCAACCTAGTGCAAAAGTAGCTACTATTAAACATTTTCGACTGCAAATCTGTCAGGACTTCACAGAAATTGCTCAAACTGACAAAGCAATTTGTGCAAATTATCTTAAATCAATAAAACGTGACAAAAAATTTATATAACATTATTTCAAAGATACAGTGAATTTATGAAGCAACCTAGTGCAAAAGGAGCTACTATTCAACATTTTCGACTGCAAATCTGTCAGGACTTCACAGAAATTGCTCAAACTGACAAAGCAATTTGTGCAAATTATCCTAAATCAATAAAACATGACAAAAAATTTATATAACATTATTTCAAAGATACAGTGAATTTATGAAGCAACCTAGTGCAAAAGTAGCTACTATTTAACATTTTCGACTGCAAATCTGTCAGGACTTCACAGAAATTGCTCAAACTGACAAAGCAATTTGTGCAAATTATCTTAAATCAATAAAACGTGACAAAAAATTTATATAACATTATTTCAAAGATACAGTGAATTTATGAAGCAACCTAGTGCAAAAGTAGCTACTATTAAACATTTTCGACTGCAAATCTGTCAGGACTTCGCAGAAATTGCTCAAACTGACAAAGCAATTTGTGCAAATTATCTTAAATCAATAAAACGTGACAAAAAATTTATATAACATTATTTCAAAGATACAGTGAATTTATGAAGCAACCTAGTGCAAATGGAGCTTTTTTTTAACATTTTCGACTGCAAATCTGCCAGAACTTCACAGAAATTGCTCAAACTGACAAAGCAATTTGTGCAAATGATCTTAAATCAATAAAACGTGACAAAAAATTTATATAACATTATTTCAAAGATACAGTGAATTTATGAAGCAACCTAGTGCAAAAGTAGCTACTATTTAACATTTTCGACTGCATATCTGCCAGGACTTCACAGAAATTGCTCAAACTGACAAAGCAATTTGTGCAAATGATCTTAAATCAATAAAACATGACAAAAAATTTATATAACATTATTTCAAAGATACAGTGAATTTATGAAGCAACCTAGTGCAAAAGTAGCTACTATTAAACATTTTCGACTGCAAATCTGTCAGGACTTCGCAGAAATTGCTCAAACTGACAAAGCAATTTGTGCAAATTATCTTAAATCAATAAAACGTGACAAAAAATTTATATAACATTATTTCAAAGATACAGTGAATTTATGAAGCAACCTAGTGCAAAAGTAGCTTCTTTTTAACATTTTCGACTGCAAATCTGCCAGAACTTCACAGAAATTGCTCAAACTGACAAAGCAATTTGTGCAAATTATCTTAAATCAATAAAACGTGACAAAAAATTTATATAACATTATTTCAAAGATACAGTGAATTTATGAAGCAACCTAGTGCAAAAGTAGCTACTATTTAACATTTTCGACTGCATATCTGCCAGGACTTCACAGAAATTGCTCAAACTGACAAAGCAATTTGTGCAAATGATCTTAAATCAATAAAACATGACAAAAAATTTATATAACATTATTTCAAAGATACAGTGAATTTATGAAGCAACCTAGTGCAAAAGTAGCTACTATTTAACATTTTCGACTGCAAATCTGTCAGGACTTCACAGAAATTGCTCAAACTGACAAAGCAATTTGTGCAAATTATCTTAAATCAATAAAACGTGACAAAAAATTTATATAACATGATTTCAAAGATACAGTGAATTTATGAAGCAACCTAGTGCAAAAGTAGCTACTATTTAACATTTTCGACTGCATATCTGCCAGGACTTCACAGAAATTGCTCAAACTGACAAAGCAATTTGTGCAAATTATCTTAAATAAATAAAACGTGACAAAAAATATATATAACATTATTTCAAAGATACAGTGAATTTATGAAGCAACCTAGTGCAAATGGAGCTTCTTTTTAACATTTTCGACTGCAAATCTGCCAGAACTTCACAGAAATTGCTCAAACTGACAAAGCAATTTGTGCAAATGATCTTAAATCAATAAAACGTGACAAAAAATTTATATAACATTATTTCAAAGATACAGTGAATTTATGAAGCAACCTAGTGCAAAAGTAGCTACTATTTAACATTTTCGACTGCATATCTGCCAGGACTTCACAGAAATTGCTCAAACTGACAAAGCAATTTGTGCAAATGATCTTAAATCAATAAAACGTGACAAAAAATTTATATAACATTATTTCAAAGATACAGTGAATTTATGAAGCAACCTAGTGCAAATGGAGCTTCTTTTTAACATTTTCGACTGCAAATCTGCCAGAACTTCACAGAAATTGCTCAAACTGACAAAGCAATTTGTGCAAATGATCTTAAATCAATAAAACGTGACAAAAAATTTATATAACATTATTTCAAAGATACAGTGAATTTATGAAGCAACCTAGTGCAAAAGTAGCTACTATTTAACATTTTCGACTGCATATCTGCCAGGACTTCACAGAAATTGCTCAAACTGACAAAGCAATTTGTGCAAATGATCTTAAATCAATAAAACATGACAAAAAATTTATATAACATTATTTCAAAGATACAGTGAATTTATGAAGCAACCTAGTGCAAAAGTAGCTACTATTTAACATTTTCGACTGCATATCTGCCAGGACTTCACAGAAATTGCTCAAACTGACAAAGCAATTTGTGCAAATTATCTTAAATCAATAAAACATGACAAAAAATTTATATAACATTATTTCAAAGATACAGTGAATTTATGAAGCAACCTAGTGCAAAAGGAGCTACTATTTAACATTTTCGACTGCAAATCTGTCAGGACTTCGCAGAAATTGCTCAAACTGACAAAGCAATTTGTGCAAATTATCTTAAATCAATAAAACGTGACAAAAAATTTATATAACATGATTTCAAAGATACAGTGAATTTATGAAGCAACCTAGTGCAAAAGTAGCTACTATTTAACATTTTCGACTGCATATCTGCCAGGACTTCACAGAAATTGCTCAAACTGACAAAGCAATTTGTGCAAATTATCTTAAATCAATAAAACATGACAAAAAATTTATATAACATTATTTCAAAGATACAGTGAATTTATGAAGCAACCTAGTGCAAAAGGAGCTACTATTTAACATTTTCGACTGCAAATCTGTCAGGACTTCACAGAAATTGCTCAAACTGACAAAGCAATTTGTGCAAATTATCTTAAATCAATAAAACGTGACAAAAAATTTATATAACATTATTTCAAAGATACAGTGAATTAATGAAGCAACCTAGTGCAAAAGTAGCTACTATTTAACATTTTCGACTGCAAATCTGCCAGAACTTCACAGAAATTGCTCAAACTGACAAAGCAATTCGTGCAAATGATCTTAAATCAATAAAACATGACAAAAAATTTATATAACATTATTTCAAAGATACAGTGAATTTATGAAGCAACCTAGTGCAAAAGTAGCTACTATTTAACATTTTCGACTGCAAATCTGTCAGGACTTCACAGAAATTGCTCAAACTGACAAAGCAATTTGTGCAAATGATCTTAAATCAATAAAACATGACAAAAAGTTTATATACCATTATTTCAAAGATACAGTGAATTTATGAAGCAACCTAGTGCAAAAGTAGCTACTATTTAACATTTTCGACTGCAAATCTGTCAGGACTTCACAGAAATTGCTCAAACTGACAAAGCAATTTGTGCAAATGATCTTAAATCAATAAAACGTGACAAAAAATTTATATAACATTATTTTTTTTTTTTCATTTAAAAGCGTCATACGCATTTTATTGGATTGTAATTAATTATATAATAATACAAAAATCAAAAATCAAAAATTCATAAGATATTCAAATAATATAATTCAATAAGATGGGACTTTTTATCCATTACTATGACTTAATAACTTCCAATAATTACAATGCAAAAGAACCACACTGGTTCCAATAAAAAAAGAGACTAAAGTAAATATTGAGGAGAGACTGTCAGTTGATCGTAAGATAACTGCTGCAAAGTCACTTAGAAACGCATCTAAACAGCCATAACTGCCATGAACATTCGAATTGTAGTTGTAAAAAGTGTCTTCGCTAACTTTTAACGTTTCTTTTTTTTTTTTTGAAAAGTATTTGTTTGTTTTGATTTGTAATTATTCATCAAATAATTGAGTTCTTTGTGTATATCTGCTGAATTGACGACAAAGAACCATTTTTGGATAGGAGGAAGGACTTTAATCTTGACTTAAACACGTTCAACGACTCAATAGTTCTCAATTCAACGGGTAAGCTATTAAAAATTTTTGCACCAGCAATTTCCACATCATTTGACATAAATTTGGATTTATAATCTTTGATTTTTAGCTTTTGTACTCTTGTTGACCTGAGAGGTTCCATATGGACTAAAGCATCATCCTGTTCCAGTAAAGACTTCTTGACCATCATGCACAAGGATTTAAAGATAATTCCCATCACTGGCAATACATTCTTTGCATATTTTTCGTATAAATCCTTCGTGTGAGTAAGAATTGGAAGTTTGTAAATCATTTTAAGAATCCTATTCTGTAATATTTGTAGGTCCGCGATGTCTTTTGAGGGAAGTCTGATGATGAAAAAATTGCAGTACGATAGATGTGACTGGAAGTGCCCAAAATAAAAGTCCATGAGTGGTTTAATGGTGAGTTGCTGCCTCAATACATAAATAGCACCAATAGTTTGATTAAGTGTTTTGCGTAAAGCTGCAAGGGCTGGCTGGAAGTTTAGTTGTGAATCAATGAAAATTCCAAGATATTTAAATGTGTCCACCACATTTATATGGAAGTCATCCAATATCTTCAGTATATTTTGAGGAACATTACCGAATATCATAGCTTGAGACTTGCAAAGATTAAGCACCAACTTGTTATTACTGTAATATTCATTAATGAGGGAAAGATCATCTTTAATATAGTCGGATGCTTCATCAAATTGATCTTTGCTAAGATCAAATAACAATACAGTGTCGTCGGCAAACATAAAAATCTTGGAATTAGTTGACAGTTCCTTCATGTCATTAACATAAATTGAGAACAGCTTTGGTCCTTTTTGTGTGCCTTGGGGAATTCCTCTTTTTAAATGTCCAATATAACTCGTTGCCTCATTTATCTTCACACACTGTATTCGATTTGAGAGAAAGTCTTTCAGTAGATCATATGCTTTGTCGCGAATGCCATAATGTTCCAACTTTGCTAACAATATTTCATGATTTACCATGTCAAAGGCTTTACTCAAGTCTAGTGATATAACTATGGCAATTCGATTATTATCCAGTATTTTTGAAATGGTAGATACAACTTTCGCCATAACATCCTCACAGCTACGCCCTTTCTTAAAGCCAAATTGATAATGGTCAAGAATATCATGCTGTGTGAAAAATTCATTTAGTTGCGTTAACATAACTTCTTCAATTACTTTATCAAGTGCTGTAGTCACAGAAACTGGCCTATAATTCTCTTTTATTAATTGAGAGTCCTTCTTGTGTAGCGGATGAACTAAAGTTGATTTTAGTTCTGATGGATAAATCCCAAAGATGAACATCTGGTTGATTAAGATCATTGCATATTTAGCAATCACATCACTGGTTTCGGATAGAATGAACGGAGAAATGCCATCAATTCCAGTTGCCTTTCCAATATCCAGATTTTTTAAAATGCACAAAATGTCGTCCAAAGATACAGACTCAAAAGAGAATGAATGAGAGATCCTTTCTCCTAAAATTACATGATTAGATGAAAATGACTCTGATAAACCGACTATTGACATTAAGTAATCTTGAAACACGTTCGCAACTAATTGATCATCCATAATGTTAACTCCTTTTTCCAAAAGAATAATGCTGTTTTTAACTCTTTTTCTTCCGCTAAGATGATTAAGTACTGACCATGATTCTTTAGTGTTAAGAATAGCCTTATCGTTGAAGAAAGCCTTTGATTTAAGTATGCTATAACTTTCTTTTTGATTAATTATTTCTTTTAAATTCCTTTCCAGAAATGATGTAGGCCTGCCGCTGGTCTTCAAGTTATGTATATGATTCAAGAGATTCGTGATTCTGTTGCAAAAATTGATATAGACATTATCAATCCATTTTGGGACATCTATAGTTGGACTCACATTTTTGAGAGTGACATAAACAGTATTTTCATGCATAATTGATTTAATGAAGTTGATGATGTCTTTACACATGACTCGTGGATTGAGATTAATAGGCAAGTTCATAATATCACTTTTAATTGATTCAATCACTTTTTTCTTATTAATTCTTTTTATTTTCATGGACGTCAACGAGACATTATCAGTATTGGAGCCAAATTCCTTCATAAATATGATGTTGTGATCCGAAAAACCATTGGTGATTATATTGTTCGTTGTTAAGGTAAAAACATCACATCTATCTTTGTCTACGACAATATGGTCAATTATCGAGTGATTATTTGTGATAGTATTGAATCTAGTGATGGCATTGTTGATGACGGAAAGATTAAAGTTACATAGAAGTGAAGAATACGTATTTGGTGTTGAATCATTGTAATCATTTGGTCTGCTTAAATTAATATCACCCATAATTACAATTTTGCTATCATTTCTCATAAGCAGAGACTCAAATGCTTTCAAAAATGCTTCCTTATTTCCAGACGGTGGGCGATAAATACCCACAAAATTTCTTGGCACATCATCATGTTTTATCACTTCTATTTGGAGTATTTCATAGTCGGTAGATAGTTCAGCGAATTTGATAGATGATCTTAAATCATTTTTAATATAGAAACCAATTCCTCCTCCTTTTCTATCATTTCAAAGATACAGTGAATTTATGAAGCAACCTAGTGCAAAAGTAGCTACTATTTAACATTTTCGACTGCATATCTGCCAGGACTTCACAGAAATTGCTCAAACTGACAAAGCAATTTGTGCAAATGATCTTAAATCAATAAAACATGACAAAAAATTTATATAACATTATTTCAAAGATACAGTGAATTTATGAAGCAACCTAGTGCAAAAGTAGCTACTATTAAACATTTTCGACTGCAAATCTGTCAGGACTTCGCAGAAATTGCTCAAACTGACAAAGCAATTTGTGCAAATGATCTTAAATCAATAAAACGTGACAAAAAATTTATATAACATGATTTCAAAGATACAGTGAATTTATGAAGCAACCTAGTGCAAAAGTAGCTACTATTTAACATTTTCGACTGCATATCTGCCAGGACTTCACAGAAATTGCTCAAACTGACAAAGCAATTTGTGCAAATTATCTTAAATCAATAAAACATGACAAAAAATTTATATAACATTATTTCAAAGATACAGTGAATTTATGAAGCAACCTAGTGCAAAAGTAGCTACTATTTAACATTTTCGACTGCAAATCTGTCAGGACTTCACAGAAATTGCTCAAACTGACAAAGCAATTTGTGCAAATTATCTTAAATCAATAAAACGTGACAAAAAATTTATATAACATTATTTCAAAGATACAGTAAATTAATGAAGCAACCTAGTGCAAAAGTAGCTACTATTTAACATTTTCGACTGCAAATCTGCCAGAACTTCACAGAAATTGCTCAAACTGACAAAGCAATTCGTGCAAATGATCTTAAATCAATAAAACATGACAAAAAATTTATATAACATTATTTCAAAGATACAGTGAATTTATGAAGCAACCTAGTGCAAAAGTAGCTACTATTTAACATTTTCGACTGCAAATCTGTCAGGACTTCACAGAAATTGCTCAAACTGACAAAGCAATTTGTGCAAATTGTCTTAAATCAATAAAACATGACAAAAAATTTATATAACATTATTTCAAAGATACAGTGAATTTATGAAGCAACCTAGTGCAAAAGTAGCTACTATTTAACATTTTCGACTGCAAATCTGTCAGGACTTCACAGAAATTGCTCAAACTGACAAAGCAATTTGTGCAAATGATCTTAAATCAATAAAACATGACAAAAAGTTTATATAACATTATTTCAAAGATACAGTGAATTTATGAAGCAACCTAGTGCAAAAGTAGCTACTATTTAACATTTTCGACTGCAAATCTGTCAGGACTTCACAGAAATTGCTCAAACTGACAAAGCAATTTGTGCAAATGATCTTAAATCAATAAAACGTGACAAAAAATTTATATAACATTATTTCAAAGATACAGTGAATTTATGAAGCAACCTAGTGCAAAAGTAGCTACTATTTAACATTTTCGACTGCATATCTGCCAGGACTTCACAGAAATTGCTCAAACTGACAAAGCAATTTGTGCAAATGATCTTAAATCAATAAAACATGACAAAAAATTTATATAACATTATTTCAAAGATACAGTGAATTTATGAAGCAACCTAGTGCAAAAGTAGCTACTATTAAACATTTTCGACTGCAAATCTGTCAGGACTTCGCAGAAATTGCTCAAACTGACAAAGCAATTTGTGCAAATGATCTTAAATCAATAAAACGTGACAAAAAATTTATATAACATGATTTCAAAGATACAGTGAATTTATGAAGCAACCTAGTGCAAAAGTAGCTACTATTTAACATTTTCGACTGCAAATCTGTCAGGACTTCACAGAAATTGCTCAAACTGACAAAGCAATTTGTGCAAATTATCTTAAATCAATAAAACGTGACAAAAAATTTATATAACATTATTTCAAAGATACAGTAAATTAATGAAGCAACCTAGTGCAAAAGTAGCTACTATTTAACATTTTCGACTGCAAATCTGCCAGAACTTCACAGAAATTGCTCAAACTGACAAAGCAATTCGTGCAAATGATCTTAAATCAATAAAACATGACAAAAAATTTATATAACATTATTTCAAAGATACAGTGAATTTATGAAGCAACCTAGTGCAAAAGTAGCTACTATTTAACATTTTCGACTGCAAATCTGTCAGGACTTCACAGAAATTGCTCAAACTGACAAAGCAATTTGTGCAAATTGTCTTAAATCAATAAAACATGACAAAAAATTTATATAACATTATTTCAAAGATACAGTGAATTTATGAAGCAACCTAGTGCAAAAGTAGCTACTATTTAACATTTTCGACTGCAAATCTGTCAGGACTTCACAGAAATTGCTCAAACTGACAAAGCAATTTGTGCAAATGATCTTAAATTAATAAAACATGACAAAAAGTTTATATAACATTATTTCAAAGATACAGTGAATTTATGAAGCAACCTAGTGCAAAAGTAGCTACTATTTAACATTTTCGACTGCAAATCTGTCAGGACTTCACAGAAATTGCTCAAACTGACAAAGCAATTTGTGCAAATGATCTTAAATCAATAAAACGTGACAAAAAATTTATATAACATTATTTCAAAGATACAGTGAATTTATGAAGCAACCTAGTGCAAAAGTAGCTACTATTTAACATTTTCGACTGCATATCTGCCAGGACTTCACAGAAATTGCTCAAACTG